>ML804626.1:82065-100623 GCA_009831015.1 Picea engelmannii | reverse complement strand
ATATATATATATATATATATATATATATATATATATATATATATATATATATATATATATATATATATATATATAATTCCATCATTATTACATCCTTAGGTTTTGTCCCACATCCATATTTGATGCCTATACATGCCACACTAATAAGCAGTTATCGAATTCATCATAAGTGCACCAAAGAGATAAACATTAAATGTGTGAGAATTTCCCATGCTCTTTAGTGCACTAATGAATGTACGGATGCACTGGGACTGGTGATCTTAGTTGGGACTGGTGATCTTAGTAAAAGTAGATGCATTGCACATCCTTGGTAAGAACTATGATGGGTGGAAATGCACATATCGATGGATAAGTGCATCAAAGTGGCCTACACTAATTGATGATGCCTATATATAATACACTAATGTATGGTGTTTTTAGGAATTATAAGAGCACCAAACAAAGATAAAATTTCACACATGATTTTCTTGTGCTCTTTGGTGCCCTAATGAATCTGCAAATGCACCCAAAGTGATTCTTCCTATAAGAATGGGTGAACTACACATACCCGGTAACAACACCAAGGGATGGTAATGATTTTTGTCATTTTTATTGCATTGTAGTTATCAATGCACTAAAATTATTGTGGTGCCCCAAATACACTGCACTTACATAAACTAGGCACATCAATATTTAAATCACACATATAACTGAGAATATTTTTAAAATTAGTCAAAATAATTGGTGCATGAACTATTTAGTAAGAGCATTGTTACTAGTGTGTTATTATAAATGGGCACATCGAATTTGTTAGTATTCCATTGAAACTTTAGTGCATCGTTCATGGTGCATTTACTTAAAATGGGCTCACTAGTTAATTTTACACATGTTTTATGTAAAAACAATTAGGTTCAATATTTAATGAATATTACAAAATGGAGATTTAGCATAAACTATTTATTTATAGATATATTTTCCCAATGATGTGTGTATGTGAATCAAGGGCATCCTCAATAGCAACAAGTTGACCCATACACCTTTATGCATGTATGGGAGGCCAAGGAGAGAAAGAGGAATACGTTCCCTCATCTAATTACACCTTAGATTCATCTCCTTTTGAGGGAATTCAGCCTCAAGTTTTATGAGGAGGTTAACTCCCTCAAGAAGAACACAGACTTGTTGATGTAGTTAATTCTTTGATGGGATCATGGAATATGAGCCTCCAAGATTGGTCTCGATCTGTGGTACCAACCCATAGAGGAATATTTTTATTTCATCATCAGGCTAATTAGGAGGGGGGAAGATTTCACCCATTTCCCATATTTTCCACCTAGTGTTGTGGGAGAGAGTCAACTATCATATGTGGAGAAATATGTTAGTCCAAACATCATTGACCCTAGTAACTTCCGGGTTCTAAGGGGCCAATTGAGATTACGTTCTTTCAAAGAAAAGGAGGTTTGGCACTTATGCCATTTTATCATGACACTAGCACACCATAAAACTGATGGGGGATGCATTAGTTGTCTTATGGAGTACTATGTATATGGTTTATTTACATTCCCATACTAGTTAAGGGGTCGATTGGTATTACTTTGGATCATTGTCATAGTGTGTTTAAGGGGAGACATATATTCCCCTTAACTTTGTAGTTGTTGACTTTATTTTTTGAGAGGTTTCTAGTTACTTGGTCAACATTCAGTTTCCACCCTCCTAAGATAATGACTAATGTTTGTATGAGCATGTGGGGTCATATGTTTCCCAAGGTAGGCCAATTGGAGTACCCGTGTATATGGGTGGGTGTAGAGGTTTTGTCTTTGTTAAGTAGTGAGGACAATCATGTACTTGATCATGTACAATATCCACTTGTAGGGGTGGACTTGGGAGGATGTTTGAACATTTTATTTTCTCTAGTTGAGCCACCAAATAGGAGAAGTAATATCATATTAGGTGATTTTTTAGGTAAAAAATGGACCTCAAAACAAAAAATGTAATATAAAATTGAACATTAAAAGAACCAATAGGATTCAAGATGATGATGTCCACCATAAGGGGAAATATTTTTGAAGGGAAAGGAAGAAAACCACCTTTTTTATTGTATTTTTTACTTATCTCCTTATAGGTTTACTCAAATTTCAAGTGCGGTTACTCATTGGATGCATAATTAAATTTTGCATCCAATGAGTACCCACTCTACATACTTTTGATAGACCGAAAATGGAATACGCGAAAAAAAGGGATGCAAAATTGGTACTCGTTGGATGCAGATTTTAATTTCGCATCCAATGAGTGCCTACAATTCATGAAATTTGAGTATAAGGAGAGAAGTAAAAAATACATTAAAAACTGTGCTTTTCTTTCTTTCCCTTAGAAAATTCATAACTCTTGTTTTATTATTTTAACTATTATTTTATTCTTTTCCTTAGGAGGCCCATTTTAGACCTCAAATTTCCCCTAGTTTGATTTATTCAATTACATATTTTTTTATCTAATTTAATGCATATGTAATTGACTATAATATTTTATTTAAATTGTTTAACAATTATTGTCTACTATTTTGTAGATATTGGCTCGTATGTTGTTGAGGGGACTCCCCAACCTAATGTAGATATGGTTGAGGTTGATGAGCCACCTCAAACATGTAGGTTTGGCATGGCAATGACACAAGATCATAGATTTTTTCATGAGGTCATGGATCAGTCATGTACATTGATGCCTAGCTTTGGAGTGCTGCTAGTATGACCTTGAGTGATCATCTAGGACCTTGAGCTTGCGAATAACTATGTGATCCTTCATCATGATATGCCATTATTGGTACATCATATTGTTGGTATTATTAGAATCCTACCCTAACCTCCCTACTTTAGGATACCTAGGAGTTAGTTAATTAATATATGTGATCATCTTCTTTACATAAGGACCATTATATAGTAGTGGATAGTTATTTAATGTAAAAGGGTTCTCTTTATCAATAAGATCTACTATGTGGTTGGTACTCATTAATGATGGGACCACAAGTAGTTAGGATTTTTCTATTGGAGTCTCTATTTAAAAAACTAGGAGGCTATGTAATGTTTTGTTGAGTATTGTTGTATTTAGATCTTTTCTCAGTGAAAGGTCACCCCACCTTAAGAGGAAAGCGAATATTGATTATGTATTATGAATTATCTAACAACAACATAATCCAATAAGACAAAAATAAGTAAGGTTTTCATCATACTTACCTATATTATTTTGATCGATATCTAAAAGTTACCAAAAGCGTTGAACTCAACTCATAATGAAGGAAATGAATAATCCAAATGTTGTAAGTAACATTGTTGGTAGATTTAATTGTCTAATTAAAACAACTCAATCACCCAATGAATTAATTGTCAACCTGGGGTATGTCCCTTTTGTTTCAAAGTTATCATGCAAAGTATATGCAGTCACAATTTCCATCTGACATTGATTATCTATTGGTATGCAATCATAATCAAGAAACACTCATTCTAGAATAGATCTCACTTATTCAAATGAAACACACTTGTTGAAAATAAAACACTCTTGCTGAATTGGAAATCATACTTGACACTTGCTTTAAAACACACTCACACTACTTTGAATTGAAATCACACTCCTGAAACTAAAATCATTCTCACACTGGCATAAATAAAATCATACTGAAAACCTCACTCTACACACTTGATCTAAAACTGAACACTTTCTTTGGAATTAAAACAAATTGCACACTTGCTCTAAAACTAAACACTTGCTTTGAAATTAAAACAAACTTCACATTTGCTCATAATTGAAACAAACTCACTCCTTGCAAAAGTAAATCACTTGGCTTGAAACAAACTCACTCCTTGCAAAAGTAAATCACTTGGCTTGAAACAAACCACACCTTCTTGAAACAAAATAAATATAAAACCAACTAATCTTTCTTAATCCAATAAGCATTCCAAGCCTAGTTGCATACAGAGTTATCAAATCAACACAAGATTTTTGTAACAACAACAATTGAATGAACTGAATCTAATTCACAGTATTGCAATGGTATAATAGAGTAACAACAATCCACATCTACATTAAAAAACTCGCAATCAATTGTAAGTAACAACGACAACAATATTTAACAAAATTCAATAACAATGATATGAAACTACAGTTGTAAAATCACCCACACTAATAATCAATCAACACGATAGAATGATTCTACCTACTAATACAGTAACAACAACCTTGCTAAGATAAGGGCCCTTTAGTAGGGGCTAGATAAAGTACACAAGCTACAAATTAAATTAACATAAATTGAACCACGAACTTGATGAGCCTTTATTGATCAAAATCAAGAATTACAGATGCAGAGGTTGTTCCTCATCGATCGGATTGAATATTGAACAAAAATATAGCATACTAACTATTGATCGATTCTCCCCCTCTTAGCATTATTTATACATAAAAATCAGTTGGGGAAGGATAGGACCAAATCCCCAAACTCAGAAAACGAATTTTACATTTTTGGAGAAAAATCACAAAATCTGGATTTTACATCAATTTGGGAAACTTTGTGATAAATAATCACCCTTATCTCTCAAACCGTATATCATTTTGGAAAACAACTTTAGAGGTATCCAATTTCCTATGTTACAAACAAAACCAATGTCTCATAGTTTTCATATTCATCTTCATCTGCTCAGTAATCGATGCTGAAGTTGGTTGTTTTACAAAATATGGGTTTTACATCAATTTGGGAAAATGTGTGATAAAGAACCACCCTTATCTCTCAAACTATAGCTCATTTTGGAAAAAAACTCACTTGGTATTCAATTTTCTATGATATAAAAAAAAATACACATCTTAATTTTTTTAGATTCATCTTCATCTACTCGGAAATCAAGGCAAAAGTTGGTTGTTTCAAAACCACTACTAATTTTTGGTTTGTACCCTTATCTCATGTTGGAGACCCATGAATTCAATCTAAGGAAGGTTTGATCCACCCAAATCCATTTCTTTGGTATTAGGAACAAAATCCATGTGGAGGTGCGTTGGTATGCCAACCTTGGAGGTTTCATAAACCGTCATCAATAAAAATCAAGTATGACATTCTTTAATTTATTAAACATGAAGGAAAACAATCATTAATTAACCACTAAAGCATAAATAAGTATGCCATGGTGTTTTACGAGAAATTATGGTAAATGGAGTGATAAATGAGTGGTAAGAGGAAGTAAGAGGAATGAAATGGATGTCTATAAGTGATAATAATGGTGACAAATCAACGACCAAACATCTCCCCCAAACTGAATATGTTGCATGTCCTCATGCAACCCAATACCTTTGTATCAACCAAGCACAATAACAACAATAGTGTTATAACAGGAGTAGCAACAAAACAAAGTAACAACAACAGTGTTATAATAGGAGTAATAACAAAACTGAGTAACAACAACAATGTCATAACATGACTAACAACTGAACAAAGTAACAACAAAACTAAGTAACAACAACAATGTTAGAACAGGATTAACAACAATAAATCATAACTCGTGACATGGTGATATTTTGTGACCTGCTACTGGTTCTTGTGTAACAACAACAAGACTTCCTATTGTTGGTTCTTGTGTAACATTAAAAGGGCTTTCTTGTGTCATTAATGTTGAAAACAACTAATGTCCACTAAAAAATGAAAATTGTTTGTGTACGTACCCAAACTCAAGGATGAAGACATATTGTTTTTCTATAGGAATGGCTTATATAGTAGCTTCTTTTGTTGTAGGTTCTTGTGGGGAAGCCTACTCCTCTCTAGGTAATGATTTTTCCTCTCCCCCAAACTAATTTTTTTTTTGTCAAATGGAAGGTCGAGAAAACATTGTTGTCCTAAGTAAGAAATGTGTAGCATTCCACCCTCCAAACTGAGGATGTTTCATGTCCTCATGCAACCCAATACCTTTGTATCAACCAAGTTTCAAGGACTTGGTTGAATGTTTCTTCCATTTTTCAATGCATAGTAACCAAAACCACTATGTTTTCCCAACTGATGATGTTAATAGAATATAACACTTTTTTTCCCAATAGCACCATGAAACCTCTTCAAACAATGGTTTCAAAAGTATCCCTCAAGTGATTTTTAGAAATTTTGGTGGAGTTGCAATAATCAATGATAAGTCCAAGGAGGTCGCAATGCATACGGTGAATGAGTAGTAACAATGAGTAACAACAAGCAAGTAGCAGTGATGATTAACAACAAGAGAGTAACAACAAGTGAGTAACATCAAGCGAGTAACAACAAGTGAGTCACAACAAGCAAGTAACAACAAGTGAGTCACAACAAGCAAAAAACGACAAGTGAGTAACAACAAATGAATCACAACAAGCAACAACGGATTTTAGAATGCGGCATTTGGTGCAAACAGTAATCCAGAATGAAGAGATTTTTGGTGAGTATATTAATCACCATCTAATGCCTTTGCCTACAAAAATCACGACAACCCAGTTCATTAATATCAAGATACAAACAAATAAGCCACTACATGTGAGTAACAACAAGTGTTGTAGATGATATAGTGTAGTAACAACATATTTGAAAATTTGAATTTTTATGCAAACCATAACTCAGATGAAGAAGATTTTTGGTGGTTTTATGGATCACCATCTAATTCATCTTCCTACCAAAAATCATAGATACCTAATGCACATATCCCAATATATGAAAAATAATATGCTATAGGTGAGTAACAACAAGTGTTGCAGGAGTAGCAGTAAAAGTTTTAAACCATTTTCTCGCAAAATAAAAACTAGGCTTCGACAAAATTTTGCAGGGATATTTTTACTATTCCAATGCTTCTCCACACCAAAAAGAAAATCCATTTGATGCACGTATATCTAGATATATGAAAAATGGTTGAAGGTGATGATGCTTAATATCTCACAAATTATGAACTGAGTTGGTGAGAAATTTATTGGGTTTGTTCATCTGGCTATAGTGTTTCTCACATCTAAATCTCGTGAAAACCCAGTTCACAGTTTGCAAGATATTATCAATACAATTTCTGCATTTAAAAAAATGTGAATGAGTGAATATTGAGAAATTACCATGAACTTGTTTTGCTTGTCCTTGTCAACCTGATCCAATTTTTCCACTGTGAGATCCCTTAGAGTGCAAAGCAATCCCTATCTCCCCCAAAATAAATACACAACATGTCATCATGCATCTTCTAGGACAAAATATGTTCTATTCTTTTGTCGTTGGTTCTTGTGGAGAAACAACATTTCCTTTTCTTCTTACTATTGGTTTTTGTGTGGAAACAACAAGACTACTTGAAAACAGGGTATGCTCTTTATTTTTTAGTTGGGTATACTTTGAATAGATGGTATAGAAAATATGATAATACATGGAAGTGGAAATGATGGTTTGAAAACAGAAGTGAATGAAATAATGCTCAGTTGTTTTTCATGACATTCTCCTAAACTTTTAATAAATAAAAAAACTCACACTATTTACTTCAAGTTTTACCTGTGTGAAATCTTTGATTGGCATGGATGGATTGATGTTTGTCTAAGCTATTATAGGCCGAAATGATGTTGAGAGTGATGTAGATGAATATGAGATCGTAGAAAGCAATGTGAAAATTGAGTATATTGGGACCAAGAGAAAATTTAAATCTTGAAAGTGATCAAGGATGATGCTCACTATAGTGGTGGATCTAAAGACTATTGACTATTGGAAAATGAATGAAAAAGAACCGCTAAACTGTTGGAACAAAGGATGAGTAGAATATTTGCTAAAAAATAAAGAACTCCTCTTATTCTCACTAAGACTTGCAAGCTGATGTTAAAACCATGAAACTGTATAGTCTTCAACTGCTAAAAAACCTGAGGTACAAGTCTAATCATGAAAACAAATGTTTTTATGTTGAGAATGAAGAGAGGTTGTTGGATTATTGGTCGTTAATATATGTCGTTAACCAACATGAATAAAATAACTTTGATGACAATGAGAACTAAAGTACCTTAGTGCATATTGACAAGTATTAATGGATGTGTTGGAGTCAAGTCACCTACAAGATTCATCAATCAAAAAACATTGATGAATCCCCATGATTAATAACAAGGGAATCTACCATTAATGCATGCATATCCCAGGGCACTATGAAACTCTAAGCTCACTTCCAAATGATGTGTTGGAGTCGATGGGATGATATTTGTCAGAAGGTGGGACTTAAGGAATCCCACATCAACTGACAAGAGCATAAAATATAAATGATTTTGAATAATTTCAGTACAAAATTTGAACCAATCTAAACTTACAGAACCTTATTGTGAAAATTTCCAGCCATTAACATGGTTTTCAAGCAAAGTTTATGTCCAGTTGCACTAGTAAACTGGTTTCCACAACTGAACTTATTTTTATCTTTACCATTTATTTGTTTGTTTATTCTTTACATTATCCTACTCTACTTGAAGAAAGAGTCAATTCACCTTCAAGATTCGTCAATCAAGAAGCATTGATGAATCCCTGTGATTAACAACAAGGGAATATACCATTAATGCACGCATGTCCTAGGGCACTATGAAACTCTAACTTCAATCCTAGATGATGTGTTGGAGTCAATGGGATGATATTTTTCAGAAGGTGGGACTTAAGGAATCCCACATCAGCTAACACGAGCATAAAACATAAATGATTTTGAAGAATTTCAGTACAAAATTTGAACCATCTTAAACTTATAGAACCTTGTTGTGAACTTTTCCAGCCATTAACCTGGTTTTCAAGCAAATTTTGTATCCAGTTGCACCAGTAAACTGGTTTCCAAAACTGGACTTATTTTTATCTTTACTATTTTATTTGCTTATTTATTCTTTACATTATCCTACTCTACTTGAATAAAGACAAATTTCTCTTCAAGTGTAGAAATATTTCCAATGGAGACATGTGCATAACAAAATTACAAAAGTACTCATATTCAAGCTTGAAAAATATACTTTGAGAGATACCAGAACATGAGGGACCAACTCCTTTGATGGAGATGGTGCCAATAATTGTTGAAGAATGCAGTGGTTAGGATTGAGGACTGCTTGGAACCATGATTCAATGTAGTATTTGCTTCCATGGTTCTCTTCTTTAGTTGGCATGCCATGAAGTTCTCCAAAAGTGGTCTCATCAAACTTCAAAATGTATAAGGGGTCTGAGTCTGGTGACAAGGATGCAAGGAATTCTTCGATTTCTGGCTCTAATATTTTCTCCCCTTTAGATGATGGCCATGATTCTCTAATCTATGATTCATGTTGATAAGGATAACAACTAGAAACTTCTAGGTCCTCTCTTGTGGGCTTTGTTCTTGGATCTTTTGGTCTTCTACAGGATCTTGAGGAGAACAATCCTCCTTGGTGACAATTTTGAACTTTAGACAAGTATCCAAGAAGGTCCTTGTGGTGGAATTGCCTCCCCTACTCAACAATTTCCTTTCCATATATGGTGGGATCGAAGCATTTTTAGGAGGAGCAAGAGTATCAACTTCTGGAAATGGAAAAGTAATAACTTTATGAGAGAACCGAGTAGAAACTTGTGCTTGAGTTTGGTTATCAGGAGTTGCAGTGTGAATTGTATCAATGTGTTGTTCCTCAGATTTTTCTTGGTTTTGGGTTGTTTCTTGGGGTGAAAATTCCTTATTATTTGGATACAGGTTAGGTTGTATATGTAGTTGGGGTTGCAAGGGAGGATTACTTGGTAGCACATTCGAGGGGAGTTGCAGTTGTTGTTGTATAGGTAATTGAGTTTGCATTGAGAATTGTCCTCTGGGAAAAGGATATCCTCACCATACTTGAGGCCATGGAAATGTCTGAATTGGATGAGATGGCCTTTGTGACCATGATGTGGAATATTGAATCTGGGGAGGATTAGGAAACTACCATAGAATTGTAGGAAATCACATTTTTTGTGGGACCTACTGAAGATTATACATGTTATTCAAAATATTGAAAATAAAGGAGGGGATATTGATTTATATTGGAAGGGTGGAATTTCCATGGCTTCTTAGAAGCAATGAAATATGATTTCTCAACCTCCTTGTTGCATTCTTGGAACACGGCTTTTAATCCTGGCAGCGAGGGGCAGAGTTTTATAGGGTGGTTGTGCTCTCATATGCAATAGACTTCAACACTGTTGAGAGGGAATTCTTTTAAAGGTTGCTTATATCTGTACCTTGAGAAGAATATTAATAGCACTTTTCAGCTTCAACCTGCTTTTGATTTACCTGCAAAACATCCAATTGTGAAGACAAAGAGCTAATAATATTTATTTTATTTTTTTCAAAAATTACCAATTTCATCTCTTGTCACTTCACTATTGGCTAATTTTATAATTCTAGAACTTTTTAAGTTATATTGGAAGCTTTCAATGACGTCTTATAAACTCTCTTCATCCTCGTCCCCTTCTACCTGCATGATTAGTATTTAAAGGGTTTTTGGGGCACCGCGACCTTCTCCTACTCTATTCATGCAATCCTACATGTCTTGAGTACTTTTGACATGCATAAAAAATATTTTCAGTTGTACTCTTGTGCCCTTAATAGCTTCCCCAACAATGGTTCCAAAATGTTGGTAGATTTAATTGTCTAATTAAAACAACTCAATCACCCAATGCATTAATTATTGTTGGCACATAGTGGGCAGACCCAAGGTTCAACATTAAATCACCAATAAAACCCTAAATGTATTGGCCCTTTCAGCATCACCCGCAAGTAGGTGAAGTATCACATGAGGTATCTATGGGGACTGCAAGAACCATGATTCTGTAGTCATGAAGGGAATGGAGATTATTCTAACATTCATTCTGACTTAACATTCATTCAAAATGCAATATACCCTATGCACGAAATCATAACAACATAATAGCGTTTGACAGATTCATCTTACTTAATCATTCAACATGTGCACAAAACCATCAGATACATATTCGTATTAATCCTTAAGCATATATTCCATGTGCACAATAAATAGAGTAAACCAACACATCATGATAGAAAACACATCAGAACACAATAATTTAACGTGGTTCACCCCAACTGGGATATGTCCAAAATGGTTGGATTCTTATATTATTCATTCATATTCAATCCTCATAATAGGTGTGCACTGTGCTCAAACAAGATACATTAGTTCTACCCAAAATTCCCTAGGCGTTCACGCACACAATGCACACTTAGATCATTTCATCCTCTGACTCTCCTATCTATGAATTCCCACTATCTGACTCACTTTCATCTCTCAAAAATTCAACCGCTACTCATCATGTCTCTCTTCCCATATCACTCTCATCATATATTTGACTGAATCCTCATTATATATTTATACATTGATACTAGGGCTTAGCCTGTTACAAAAATGAACCAAAAGGTATAAGTACTTCTAACTAGTTTTCATATTTTGCATGCATTGACTCCTAAAAATGTGTTATATTTCTTCCTTTCTTATGTGCGTGTTGCTCCTTATCCGACTTGTCACGCAGTTTTCTCCTGTGTGATTCCAAAAACTTGTCCCAAAATTTCCTGCTCCAACAAGCCCCCAACACTTACTCATGGCTTGTCTCAAGCCACTTCAGGCTTTCTTCCAGGTCTCTATGAACTTATGAAATGTTTCCCTTGTAGTGGTGACCTTTTCCCTTGCTTGTGTTTCTTGTTGTACAATTCCCTCGGTCATCTCTGTATTAATATGGGTCTTCAATTTTTCTACACTTTCTTGTACCACTTGCTTGACCATGCCCTACACAACTGCTAGTTATGTTGTCACCTTGTATGCCTCCTCCTGAAGAGTTTCAATATTTTGTGCATGAGCTTGCTACTCCGCCCTCATCTAGTTCATATCTAAGTATCATTTTCTATTTTCTGCGATTACTTTCATCTTATCTACTGGTGGTAAGGTGCTCATCACTTCCTTAAACTTCTGCACCTTGTCTTGCATAACCTGTAGCTTCTTCCCAATTTCTTACAGCTCCATGTATTTTGTTAGTTGAGTCCATACTTCCATGCTTTCTTCATATGGTTTGGAACACTCTACTTCCGGACTTCTGATTTTCTCTATGATTGTTGTCGTCGTATTTTCCCTTTTCTCTCTTTCCTCCAGTGGAGTGCTCAGTGTCTGGTGTGCCTCCAAATGGTAATATTTGTGCAAAATCCCTGAATGGATTTGCTAATATTCAACACTTTTTCTTCCAATTGAGTATCAACTTCCATTGGTATATGTGGAAAAATTTTGTACACTTCTTGCATTGCGTTTTTCATCCTTCCTTCTCTTTGTTCAGCCTCATCTTGCTCCATCATAAAAAATTTATATTCTATATGCAATGCTAACTTATCATTTGTCACTTTGGTCAATTTCATCGTCATTGGATATGTGCACAAATGCATCTCTTGCATAATGCTTATCTGCAAACCCTTTAATACATTCATCAACAATTGTGACAAGACTAAGTCAATATGACTTAATGTGTATGCTTACTCCTGCATCTTTGTCAAGGGGAACTCTAATTCTCATGATGATAACTTCATTATTTTGCGCTCTCCTGATGTTTCTGATGGGTGAGATGTTATCGATTGCGCTTATGTTTTTTTCTCCATACTCTCCATCTGCTTTTGTTCTCTTGTTCGAACTGGTAGTATCCTAGTTGTCTCCAAAATATGTCGCAGTGTGACAATATGCGCTTGCACGTTTGAGTGCCTTTCTTCTTGCTTTTTCACTACTCACTCAAAATCCTCCTTAGTAACCTCCTTCACTTGATCTATGATCTTGTCTAAGTCATCATTTGTTAGTTCTTGAATGGTCATTTCCATCACAAATTTCCTCTTCTTGCACAACTGAAATGTTTTCCCCTTGTGTATTTCTTTCCTCTTCTCTCGATCGCGGTATAGTCTTCTATATGTCACCTGCATCATTTCCTTGGTTTCCCTATCCTTCTGCTTCTTCATCATCTACTACTTCTTGTACTTTTGAGTGTTGTATCTCTGGTTGCTATATTTTCTTCATTGGGTCATTGGGATCTTCCACTCAATGTCCCAATCTTCCATGATATGTCTCATTTCTTATCCAGTCACCCTATATCTCATGGTCACCCATTCTTGAGTTGGGTCCCTCTTCGCCTGAATGTACATATGATGGCATCCTTCCATAAAATGTGCAACTTCCTTGTACACTTCTACCACCTGTGATAATATGTGCAGTGTATCTTGAATGCATTGTCAAATTACCTCCTTATAGATGTAAAAATCGATGTTGTTATCCAAATATCTCTCCTTCTGCGCAGTATTCCACAAGTTGGCATATCTAGCTACCAAACATGGTTTGTTTGTAGCTGAAAAAAACTATGTCTTCTAGTTCCCTCCAAGCCACTGATTCTATCAATGATAACAACCATGTGTAGTGGAATTATGTTCCCTTTCCCTATGCCTCTCTACAATCCATCAAAAATTGATTTAATAGGAAGGTCGCTCAGTTCATTTGTATGCCTTCTACACACTTCTCCATTGATGCTATCGCACCTACCGACACTTGATCCTTGCGATGCTTCCTCAACAATTTGCAAGCCAACAATTGTGTCGCAAACCTGACACACTCGTAATTGATACTTTCTACATCGATCCTACACACTCCTCTAAACATATCAAACTTCTCTTTCATCCTCTCTAACAAATATTTCTCATTCAACTTATCTGTAAAAAATGGTAATGGGTCCTGTTAACGCTCTGTAAATTCCCAGAGGTTGTTAGAAAAGAAGAAATCTACGAGAGGTAACTTTATCCAGCCACTTCAAAACTGGAATCTAGCCCTACCAGTTTCAAAGAGGGATCTCTCTGTATGATTTAGCTATGTTTCAAATTTAAGATATTAGGCTAGTTAAATATTTTGATTGGTTTGTTGTTTTTGTTAATTTGGTTGAAAGAGCTTTACACATCCATTGGGCTATGGGGTCTGTATTATAAAGATAGAAATCTAAACTAGAAACAAAAGATTCTTTTCACAGGGCAAGATAATGCATCCGTTGGATTCTTTAGCAGTAAAATGATGAATAGCAGAAAATATGAGAATGTCAATTAAAGTAAAAAATCATTTAAGAATTTCTCCACTATAATATCAGAAGATAAACATTAAAATCTTTCAAAGTCAAAAATAGGGTATACAAAGATAAATCCTGCAACATGTGTTACTTTTAAATATTAGATTAGAACACAATATGACAACTAAGCAAAAAGAACATTCAACATAGAAAATAAAACATCACCAATGAATAACACGTGAGAATCCTGTGAAAACTTCTCTTTGTATTACTGGAAGATCTCTTGACAAAAATTACAGTCTTGTAGCTTGCAGGGCGTGAAGATCAACCCTCAATACCTTAAAGTTTGAAGTATTTATAATTGAAATTACAAACGATCCTGTCATTAAAGATCAGGACGTGGCAAATCTAAATTTAGCTAACTAACTTAACAAGATACAAAAATCTAGGAAACTGTTTGATGATGTGTTGAAACTTCATGTTCTTTTCTGGGTGGACTGTTGGTGAGGCCTCTACATGACCTCGTCTGACTGGATAGATGACTGGTATTGGACAACTCATCGACTACTCGATCAGATTGCAAATCTCTTCCCATCGAAGGTGACTGGGAATGCTGACTTTGAGCAATCTACGTTATACTTCATCCATCTCCGTGTACTTGGAAAAAGTTGGCTCGGTGATGAAGATGTACCGGATCTCATGCTGTATGTTGATGTCTAACTGTAAAGCATCTAAGAATGCCTTTCCTGTGATGTTGCCTTGTATTCCTGAAAATTTTGAGCTATCCTTAGCCACAGTGGCTAGTCTCTTTTTGTAATCGGCGAGCGTCATCAACTTGTCATTTATAACTCTCAAACTAGGAAGGCCTTTCTTCTATAGAGTTTCGATCTTGCTGAAGAATCTCTACACTCCTTTGTCCATGGTCTTGACCTTTTCCTCCAACTGTAGCATTAGTCCTCTCTTGGTTTAGACCTTTGACCTCAAGGATGGTCTTTGTTCTATATTCAATCTTCAGATCCTCTAGCTCCTCTCTGGTTTTGGAATTCATAAATTTGATGATCTCAGTAGCTTATGTAGGCATCTCTCCTAGTTCTTCTCTTATCTTCTCGATGGCCTGCTTACTTCTTTGCACCAGCTCGTTTTGCTCGAACATGATTTGTATCATCGGCCATATTTCATTCATGGACTTGGTGATATCCATCCAGATACTTTATTTCACCTCAGCAAGTGTTTTGCCTGCCACTGTTTGCTTCTGCAGTTGTTGTAATTCCTGTTTGAGTTGGTCTGACATCTGCTTCTCCTTGGAGTAGCTGGTTTGATAAGAATACTTGAGTTCCTGGAGGTTCTCAATCTCCTTTTTGAGTCTGATAATCTTTGTCTCTTGCAGATTCATCTCCTCCATGGATTTAGCCAATTCAACAGTCTTCTCCAGAGCTATCAGTGGAGTTGCCGATGGAACTTCTGCTACGAACATTGTGCTCACTCCTGTGAGTGGAACTACGCTCAGTGGAATGACTTCCATGGGCTTTGACTGCTCCTTCTCTTTCACTAGTTTTTCCAATTCTGCTTCCATTTCCTTCAACTGTGCGTTTTGCTCCATGATCAGTTTGAGCATCTCATCCTTTTCTCCTTCTGTCTCCACTATTTCCTTTTCCTGTGAGTCTTCTATTGGTGGAAATTTCAACTGCTTCCTCAGAGATGATATATCAAAATTTTTATTTTTGAGCATCTCCTCGACTACTTTCACATTCGAGGGATCATACCCAATCTTGAGGACCAGTTCTTCCAGTGTCTTGATCATGTTATCCTTGGCAAAGGATGATATATTTTCTAACTTAAGCTACGTTTGGACATTATTCAGAGATACCTGTAACTTGGAGGCAGTAGTGGAAGCATTTGTCAATGTGGAGAAAACCATTTCTCCAATCTGCCTGTGCAGATCCATTTGATTAGCTAGATGCACATCCTTAGTCTGGAATTCAAATGTTTCCCTTTTGTAATCAATGATTACTTTCGGGTCCGGCACCTGTGCTTGTAGAAAGGCCATGTGCATTCTACCCTTCTCAATGTCGAATGCTAACAACAGTTTGTGTTGTGCAGTTGATGTTTGCTTCCAGAACTGAGCATATGTGTTGCTGGTCAGCGTCTGATTCTTCTTCTTGATCAAATCGTACTTCTAAAAAATACTCAACTTTGGTCCTATTTTGCTTGGCTGGTTGACTGGTGGAGTATCTGCAGGCTTCTTGGGCAATGTTGTGGTTATAATTTGTTTACTACTTGTACTAAGGAGTGATCGATCCACCTCCATAGTTGTAGCAGATTGAATTGCCTTTTCTCCAGCCTTGTCAGGTGCCTGAGTGACTTTTGGCCTCTTTGTGTGCAATTGGAACTCTTCAAATGATACTTCGGTGATGGAAGGCGAAGTCTCCTTCCTGGGCCTTTTCTCCTTTGGGACCTGTGGTGTAGTCGTATGTGAAATAGTGACCGAAGGGTCCTGTTGTTCTGTCTCAACTAGATTATTTGGCTCCCATTCTGTCTGGTTTGCGAACTTCTCAACCTCAGGCCTAGATGTGTGATCATATGGGATATTCTTATTTTTTATCCTCATCTCGGAAATTATCCCGCACGGATCATAGTGCCACGCGAAACTAACAAAAAACTTCATTTCTTTTAGCAATCGGTCTGCTTCCTCCCCGGTGCCTCGACTGTTGCAAATGAATGATCCTATTTTCCCTTTGATTTTGAGTTGTTGCTTCTTCTTCAGAGACACAAAATGTATGTCATCTTAATTTATCATCTGCCTTATGTATTCCAGGCTAAAAATTCTCATGAGTCGATACCTGGGCAATTTATATGGGGCCAACTCGCACCCATAAACTCTGATCTCAGTGTGGTTTTGGTACAGGTACCAATCACCAGTCTTTGTAAGGTCCGAGAGATGTAAAATCCTCTGAATTTCCTCGTTAATTCTAGGTTCGGGTCTGTTGTTGAGCATACTCACCACTGAGTGGTAGAACTTCTCGATGAACTACTTGAAACTGAATTCTATAGAGTTATGTCTGAGCAGCAAAGTCCATGCTGTCACTGCCTATGGTCTCCCATCTTTATCCATCTTCTGCATTGAAAAGGAAAATTTTTCCGCTTGAAAGAAAATGAACAGGTAAGCCAGTATTGTAGAATACTGGAACATGCCTTCTGTGGCGAAATTAATGAATTTTTCATGAATGTTTTCCGCCAGGAATGTACTGTAGTCGAAATAAGTAGTAGGTCTCTCATCGGTGGAAAAAATGGACAGAAATCCCAAGATGGGTTCATCCACCCATTGATCCGAAAAATATCCAAGCAAGGCACATAATGACGTGATGACCTAGTTTCCCTCTACTGAAAATAGGGAGGAAGGGTAAGGGGGGTTTGTGGTAGGGAGCTGAGCGGATTGTGGGAGGAAAAGCTCAAAAATCTGAGCTCTTTGGGGGAAAGACAGCTTCTGGTAGAGCTTTGTGATGATTTCAAGGTTGAAAGGTGAGGCAGATTCGGCTCTGGGTATTTGCATCATCTGGTCAATGGTTTCTGGTGTGATGAGGAAAATAATTTCTCCAGACGAAGACATAATGGCTCTTTGTTCAGGGATATAATGGGCCTGGCATTTGAGGGTGAATTTGGGAAAATGGTGAATCTGGGGGAAAAGATAGAGAGGAAGGTTGGACTCCCAGAGCCCAATTTCGTCGCTCTGGTCAAGGAAAACCTCTTTGAGCCACGACTGCAAGTTCGAGAAGTCAAAATCGCATCTAGTGTATGCTATTAAATCATGGTCTTTATCCGCCAGGGGGATGCTTTCGAGGTCGACAGGCGGAGGGAGGAAAGAATTTTCCTTAGCTTTCGTTGTCTTTGATTTTGGCGCCATCGCTGTAAAAATACCTGCAAATCAAACAGTCATTAGTGGGGATGATGGTGGCTTGGGACATTTGACTGAAACAGAGAGAAAATGGGGAAGAAATGCTCTGGTGTGTCGGGAAAAGGTATTTTCTGGTGAGACGATAGAGTAAGTAATGGCATAAAGAAGGGAAATGGTGGTTTTGAGTGAACGAATATTTGTTGGGCACGAGGGATAGGTCAGTAGGCTAACAGATAAGTTAGCCAGTAATAAATTTCCAACGAATCGTTTGGAGTGTGAGATGGCAGGTCATAATGAATGATGAATACGACCAGGCGACGTGGCGGGATCTTATTGGGGAGTAACCATGGTGAGAGGACTTGTAAAGGGCGAACAAGGGGAAAGGGACTGACAGAGTAATGAGATGTGACCTCTAGGGGGAAAAAAATGGATGATGACATCATGGGGCGACAAGGCATGTCAAAAATGATAGGCAGTGGAAGTCTGAACCAATGAGTTTATGCCACGTAGAGGAAAAAAGGGCCCTCCAGAGAATATTCCATTCTGGACCCCCCCCCCCTTCCGTTAAAAACAGATCGTTCGGGGGGGTCCAAAAAACAACATGAATCGTTGATTTGCGCGCTTTCTTCTCAACCGCAGATCTGTGTGCGATATTTAA
>ML804626.1:65280-82004 GCA_009831015.1 Picea engelmannii | reverse complement strand
AACAGACGGGGGGGTCCAGAAAGATTTGTCAACTGTTGATCTGTGTGTGCACTCTCTAGCCTCTCATCTATGTGCGATATTTATTTTGTGAGCACAAAATTATATTTGCTCGAAAACTTAGGATAAGTACATTTTTGTGGGTTTTCCCGAGCTTTTCTATGTTTTAATCACCATGGGGGGTTAGACATCAAAACTTAAAACATCAAAGGTATGGTTCAACATCGATCATCATGCTTGTTTTATTGAGAAAAAAGAAAACTACTCTATGTTCTAACCTAATCACCTATGACAATTAGCCCAGATTAAATTGTTGGACTAAGAAATTACTCTATCCTGGGGTTATCTGCCCAAGATTAGACAGTTTGGTCAAATTTATTCACTAGCTAACCTAAATCACCTGGCTAAGATTAAAGAGTTTAGCCAAGCTTATTCACTACTCCTATCAACATCAATTTAAAAGAACTTGGCCATGCTTGAAAGGTATGGACCAAGTCATTGTTATTGCATGGGGCTCTATTGAATTTCTTTTATTCCCTCTTTTATTCTTTTTTCTTTTTTCTTTTTTTTTTTTTAATCAAATTATTTGCAGAATGAAAAATCATTTGACAAACAAAAACACTAAGAAGATAAAATTTCAGTCACCATTTGATCCTATAAATTATAGGGTTATAACGGGTCCTCCCCTACCATTGGAAACCCTGTTATTTATGCAATCAACTCTGTATCTATGGAGTCTAGACACGAAAATTTCTAGCCATAGGTATCCTACATGGATGCAACTTAACAACATCTTAACATAGGTGTTGATCTAGATTCTCCTACCAAAGTGTGATATCTCTAACAAGTTCAGAATCCCTAATTTCTCCAACCCTGCTTCCCAAGCCTTTGACTCAACCAGGATAACCGATCTCTATGGGAAAATGATTGTCCTAAGATAATTCTTCAACGCTAACTCCAAGAAATTATTCTAATCTAATAGGTTCTGGTCTACAAAGTTTATATCTTCCATTGTGTCTAACATATCTTCTTCAATGATTACACCTGGTGGAATTTTTGGCTCCACGAGCTCATACTTTGCTTCCTTTTGTAACTTGATCGGCTTTGTTGTCAGCTTCCTGGGTCGTATATACTCCTTCCAAAAGTTGGTCGAACTCAAATCTAACTCGGATGTTCCTAGGTTCCTTCCTATATAGGTGCTACTGGTGGATTAGTGCGCAGTTTCTTCATTCTTGATGTTGATGTTGCTAACTTGGGTGGTGCCATAGCTCTCTGCAAAACACTTCCCTCGACATTTAACTCCTTCGGTTCTGTGTGTGTTTGCTCGACTCTTTGCTCTCACTGCTATCAAACAACAATAGCTTTTTTCCATTGACCCCTCAATTAATTTTACAAATTTTCGTTAACTGTTTCTTTTATGTTTCTTGCCCCAAACCTGTAGTCTAATCCAACTTGTACTCACATTCAATTCTTTCCATACTCTGTAATAAATTTGGATTATTTTACAGATCATGGTCTAGATCTTCCCAGTCTATCACAATCTTGTCATCGCTTTCCATTTATGACTACACATCTCCACTACTTCACCATTATGATTGCTCTTTAATGCCTGTCCCATCATGTATGTTTTTTAATGGATTTCCTTCCCTCTTCGCAAATCTCCATCGCACTTCAATCCTCCTTCCTGCGCACAATTCCTTCCTATTTCTACATCTCTGCGACATTTTTTAGCTTTATCTCCTTACTCATTTAACCTTATGCATAACTTTAACCTTCAAATTATTTTATTACTTTTATTCTTTTCTTTTCCTTTCTATAGTACACTATAATACAAGTACTATGGTACACATGTTGCGCCCTCATACTAGTGTAAGGAAGTACAGATGTCCCTATACATTTTTCGCCAACGACCGCTAAAAATTCCTTCCACAACTTGTCCATTCTATTTTTCGCAATGCATCTGAAACTTTCCAGGGTGCTGCAAAAACTTACTACTGTAGAGAAAAAAAATAAGTCTCTTGTCTCGAACTTCTTTTGTTTAATGTTCCTGTCATGCCATGTTTTATCACACGCTTTCTGAACTTCTTGGTGGAAACTTGTGAAAAAGAATTCCTCTTCCATCTCTACTAGCTCTGATAGTCTCTTCTCCACTGCACCAGAATCTGTAAGCTCTGTCAGTGCAACAATGTGTAGACTTGATACTATGAATTCCATGGGCATAACAACTTCTTGACCATACACTAGTCTGAATGGGGGTTGTCCTATCATCTTATTACTTGAAGTCCTATACTCCCATAACAATGCTAGAATCCTCAATTTCTATTCGTCTTGACTTACATTACATGTCTTCCCCCACAACACTAGATTATTGACCAAATATCTTAGCGTGGACTGACTTGTATCCAATATCATATGTATCTCTGCTTTCACATTTTTCTTATACATCGAGTACAATTTGTATGGTCTCTTCTTCACTGGATTGGCATCTGAATTCAAGGGCATATTAATCTCTCTTAAGTCCCCAACAATCCCTTTCATCTATGAAAAATTAGTTGGAAACAAATCATGATACTCGTGTAGTAAATCAACTGTCTTCTCAACAATTTTGTCATTCAAATAGTCGCCTACGTTCGTAAATCTGGGCTTATCTTATGTACCAATATTTACTTTGCGTGTTCTCAATGGATTTGCATATACATCCAATTCAAATTGTGGTCCTTCTAATGCATGCTCTCCTTCAGTTTCTGGTATTTAAACATTTCTTGGATCTTCTTCCTCCTCTTTGTCTTCTTCAACAACACTATAACAGTGCAAAACTTCTTCAATTGCCGCAGAAGATCTATGCGCGCTAAATATAGGTACTAGTTCTATCAAGTCTTCTAATGAAGAAAACTTGTCCTTGATAACCTGCAAAGTTGAGTCAATCAAAGGAGCATCATCTTCAAAACTAAAAGTTACCTTGAAATTCTGAGTTAATTCTTTCCAATCTGTAGTTTCTCTGCACACTTCCATCTCCAAGTACCAATTCTTTGGGATTTTGTCCAAGGTGTGTAAAAACAACTATGTCCATTCTTGCCTAGGTACCTTACTCCATGTTGCAATACACTATGTAACATGCTCCATCGGACAACTCAATCCTGTATACTTATGCATAGCATCTTCATTCTTTGTCCTGAACTTGACTTGTAATAGTCTTTTGCACTGCTGCCAATCTCTTATTCCCTCCTTATGCGCAACCCACCATCTTGTTGGGTTCACTTTCAGTGTGAAATATAAAGCCAATAATATCTATTGATCTGATACTTTCAACTCAAATTCTCTTATAAAATAAGCTACATTGGTTAGTCTGTCATACCTTGGAGGATGACATACCTCAGTTCCAATCCATCACAACACATAGTTAATCCAAGCACATTTCCTTGTAGACACTTCATGCAATATCTACTACCAATTCTCCAAAGCTTATTCTAAATATGACGCACATGAGATAATACTTCTCCAACTAAGTACACCATTGACTATAGGATTCACATAATCTTCCATCCAAACAATAATATTATACAGTTTGTCGAGCTCTTTTCCCTTTACTGGTTCGACATATCGTCTTCCTTCAGTAGGATCTAAAGGCACAGTAATATTCAAGTATTCCACTTCAAATATCATATGTCTCTTCTTCAGATCAATGATAGTCTAGTTTTCAAAGGCCCAATTAAGTCCAAGTAGTGTTGGGTAAGGGGTGATACCATATACTATCTCGATCACTTCAAAGTCAACCAAGTTGTGCACTCCATCAATAGTAATACTTACCCCTATCAACCTTCCAATTGGAATAATATTATGTTGGTTTGCTAACCTCAAATGAATGGGAAACCATATCAACTTTGGCTTACCCATCATTTCCCAAGTCTGCTTCGGATGAAATTCACATTAGATCCTAGATCCAAAATAATATTTCCCATGTCATAGTTTCCTATCTGCGCATTGAGTCGAAACTCCCTATTCGTTCTCTTCTTGTGGTGCACCTAGTTAATTGCTCGGTTTTTTACATGTATCTCTTTCTCTTTGGTGAAATGGTCAATCATTTCACATAGCATAATCAAATCAGAATCATCCTTCATTAGCTCTAAACAACTTTTTAGAAAAATATTCAAAGTGCTTACCTTGTCAACTTGCCTTTCTGAATGGTCGTAAACTGGTGGCATATCATACACCGACAGCCTTTCATACAAAGGTGGCACAGTCAAATTCGATGATATCCATTATGCTCCTATCACTTCCTTCCTTTCGTGTGTAAACGTATCTTTCTCCTTTCTAGGGTCAAACAACGGTTGAGGCTATATTGCTTTCCTAAACCATTGGTGGATCCTATTTCCTTGATCTGTCACAACAAATCCAGTTTTGATTCCTCCATGGATAACCATTGATATCTTAGGTTGTTCATCACATGCCTATGCTACTATCATATGTACATTAGGGTTCCTCTTTTCTTTCCACTTTACGATCAACTATGGAATATCCTTTGTTCCATGGTCTAGTTGTCTGCAATATGTACATGGTGTGCAATGATTCGAGAAGTCTCACGCCAAATGTCCAGGATGATTATAGTTATAACATATAATTGGTCCTCTTCCTTTTTGAATCCTCCTCTTTTGTGGCCTATAAACCCTCCTCTTCCTCCTTTATTATAACATCTTGGAGTATTATACGGTGGATCTCCTCATTCAGATTCTTCTCACTGGACTATGTATGCATTTGCAGTGCGCTCTCTCATTAAAACAAATGCACAACAATCCTTCTATTAATGTCTGACAGACTTGCAAAAGTTACAAAAATGTTTCTCGTAGTACTTTAATACTTATGCATCAACGGGAAAGCAGTAGGGTGATGACCCATCATTTTGTAAATCTCGCGCCATACCCCTAGTGGATTCAAAGCTTATGTATTCAAATACTACTAAAAAGTTGAGAATTCATTCTTATTATGACCTTTTGTTCTACATTTGACACACCATATCTCCTCACATTTTTATTTTCCTTTCGCAAGTTCCTGAAATTTAATAGTTAGGGTTGCTAAATGTGACTGAAGTTGAGCCATCCCTGCGACATTTTCTCCTACAGGGTATGCTTCCAATTTCATATCAATTTCTAGGGATCCAGAATGTGACACAATCTTTTGTTGCGTCAAAGCGAAGTGTATATGCGACAACAATCCTGCAATAAACCACTCTCTATGTTGCTCATTTGAAATTTGGAATTTCAACCGATCGTTCAGTATCTTGAATCTTTGATCATAGTCCCACACTGATTCACTAGCTATCTTCTTGATCTCCTTCATCTTTGCAATGCACTGCAACTCGGACTTTGATTTCTGAAATTATTTCAATAGATATTTTCTTACCTCTTCCAATGTTCTATTATGTCTCGTAGTTGTAGTAATCTGATATTTCATGTACCATAATAATATGCGGTCTTAGAATGTCGTTGCCAACTATATAATCTTCGCATCATGTGACACCCCCGGCCACCCAGGTCGGGTCGTGCTACCTCGTAGAAGCACTCTTTCTAAGTTTTGATACTAATTTTGTACATACCTGCCATAGACATGATGGGTTATGCCCAACAGAAATATTGTGGAATATCATACATACAAAACTTAACAGATAATTACATTCTACAAATACACAAATTAATGTGGAATAATAGTAAGCCTAAACATACAACATATATAGGAAATACTCATCAATTTAAAACATGTACAAGTACACAACATGTAAATGAACATAAAAATGGTACTTATCTTTTTATAGATGACCACCAACTGCGTGAAGACCTTCCATGAACCTCCCATCCTTAGACCACGCTGCTCATCACTCTCAATAGTGGGTCACCCCCGAGCTGGGACTAAACTCCACCTGGGTAAAGGGATTCCTAGGCTAGGTTGAGAAAATAGGAAGTTTCATAGTCAACAAGAAGCATTTCGTCCCAGGAGCGAACCCACACTAATGCAGGAGCATCGCTCCAACCCATCATCGTGCCAGCTAGACAACACATCAAGCACGCATTCAAGGAAGGGAGAGGCGCCAGTCCTCATTTTAAAATTTCAAATTGTAATTAAATGTAATTAAATGTGTAAGGTTGGAAGAGCTAGGTTGATGCCTTTGCGCAGGTTGTAGGTAGGGTTTCCTTTAATGGATGACAGGATGATAACATCTAGATTCGATCCGAACTAGACAACCATTGAATGTAATTCATTATAAATTAATGAGAGTAGGTAGCTTGGAGGAAAAGGCTCAAGGAGCCTCTCTTTTGTAAAAGGATCTTTGTATCTAGATTCATTAAGAAAAAATAGATTAGAAGAAATATAAATTGGAGAAAAGAGAGAGTCGAGACTCTGTTGTAGTCGAAGCTTAAACACATTGAAATATTGTCAATCTGAGATTAATACAGAGAGCAATTTTTCCTACATTAGAATCTTTATGTGTCTATGCGTATTTTGAATGAATGTATTTTATGTGTTTATATGCATATGTTGTAGATGTATGTGATAGGTTCCATCTGCAGGGATAGACAAAATTCGTTGTCTGTGAGTTTCTTTGATTTCAGTCTGGGTTCTTTTTGGCTGCATACAAGAGGTTGCATGACAGAGTGTTAAGGACTCTATAAGCCTATTCCAGAGTGCACATCTAAGTTCTACAGATTTCAGACAAGAATGTGCCAAGAGGGCGCACCAAAGGAATCATAAACTCAAAGGAGAACCTCAAGGTTACTGAACACCTTGGAGGAAATACTGTGCAGAGGAGGGCATAGAGAGAAGACAAAATTGTTGAGGATTCTGTAGAGCTCTGCCAGGAGGGCATCAAGCGAGTGCAAGGAGTGCACCAAGGAATTCTATTTTAAGTTTAGAGATAAGGGAAGTGTTGGAGGAAGACACTTACAGAGTTGTTGAATACTATGTAGGCTCAACAAGGTGTGCTTGAGCATAAGTCACCATGAAGGTGATTATATCCTTTAAAGGAGAGAAAGGAGACAAAGTTGTTGAATATTTTGTAGGGTCAACAAGGCGTGCTTGAGCAGAAGTCACCAGAGGGTACTTATATCCTTTCAAGGAGAGAAAGGAACAGAGTTTTTGAATAATCTGGATGAAGACCTATGCAAAGAGTGCACTAGGCCAACACTCAAACAAAGTGTTGAAAGGCAGCCATTTGAGGGCTTGTCAAGAATAAGGAGTGTGCGTAGAGGCGAATTGTTTCCAAGTTTGTAAGCTCAGAAGAGATAGTACGAGGAGTGAGAAAGAGTGGAATTATTCCAAGTCTAGAAAGATTAGAAGGAGTAGTGCATATATCGCACGCAGAGCGCAAGTGTGTGCTAGGGCCGAGGTCAAATTCGATTTCCAAAGCTTAGGAGGGACAGCATCTTCAGAACGCAGATGAGACCAAAGTCATCAGGCTCGTAGAAGAATCAAAGGTCAAAACCTTTGAAATGCTGGAAATATTCCAAGTCAGGGAGAAATTTCAAGCTCAGGAGGAGGAGCATCGGCAGCGATTAGATCAATTGCAGAGGGGGAAGATCTGGACCATCGAATCTACATCCAGATACTCAGAGGAACAAGTGCAGGGGAATCAGATCTGGGTCGTCAAATCTTAGCACATGGACCAATAGCCTTTGGATCCAGAGGAAGGTGAATGAGGGTTAAATCCTTCAATAATGTACAAAAGAGTGGACTTTGTGAAGTCCCGAAGTTCTGAAGAGATCAATACTATCCATCATCAAGGGATAGGTGGCAGGAGATCCACATACATTAGGGGATTCGAGGTTCGGGGAGCTAGGAGAGGAAATGATCATATCCATCTATCGAGAGGAACATGTGGCGAGAGTTTAGCATTTCATTGGCTTGCAGAGGAGAGAAGTCAAAGGGTAGAATTTAAGAAATTGTGAGGCCCGAACTCGTGATTATATCTGAGCCGTCAAATAAAAGAAGGAACATGGATTGTTGATCTGTCGCAGAGCAGATTTCAAGGTTTCGGGGATCGGAAGACCGAGAGGAGGAGTCTTTCAAATTTGCGATACGCAAAATCCTGAAACACCTTTTGAGTCAGTGCTTGGTTTAGTCCATCGTCATAGTTGTAGGGGCCTAGCGAGAGGAGGTAGTGCCGAGAGAAATCATTGATCGAGACATCGGGGATTGGGAGTTTGAGAAGAAAAGGAGTCAGGAGTGACTCGAATGCAGGAATCCCGAAATCGTGAAATGCGACATGCCTTTTAGTTAGGCTTGTGGTCACGACCAATGATCACATGGGTGAATCTCATGTCTGATGCTTGTACATGTGGATTGAGGTTCACATTTGGACCTGTGGATTTGTTTAGTGAAGGTTCCAGCAGTGGCCAAAGAGTTGTTTCAAGCTCAAGGAGAAAGAACAATCCAGTGACCGAGAGGTCGACAGACCCTGTCGAGGTAGGGGTGTTGTGTCATGTGGTATCAGAGCCACTTTATGTCTGTATATTTCAGGCAAAGGGAGGCAGCGTAGATAAGAAGGCGGTTCGATACCATCAAATGGTATCAGGATCTGAAGACAGGGTGTTGATGCTTTGTGCGTGGAGATCTGTTTACATGAAGGCAGCAGACATTTGACAGCCAGGTGGGTTGAAACCAGAAAGGAAGAAGATGGCTATTGAAGGCCAAAGGAGTGGTCAAGGCAAAGACCACCAGCAGAAAAGAAAGGTTGATATGGACCAAGAGCTCAGCAAGATAGAGCACAAATGGAGAAGCTTGCATTTAAAATGCAGCAGGATGCTAAGGTGTATTGGGTATATGAGTGGCCCATGAAGAAGAAGGTAAAACGGTTAATTAAGAAATTGTTGGCCAGAGGACAACAAAAGTTGTTGAGAGTGTGGTTGAGGTATGTTGAAAGCCTCAGAGGTGAAGAGGAAGTGGTTCACATCTGTGAGCCAAAAATTGGGAAGAGTCTCAGTGATGATGAGGAGAAGAGAGCAGAGAAGGGTCTCAAAAAATGTCAGGTGGACAATGATGAACTTTCAAGTTGCCAAGTGGGAAATGAGATGGGATCATTGGAAGATCTCATAGACTGCGAGGAGAGTAAGGCAAAAATCCCAGATTTCTAGGTGGGCAAGGGAGAGAAGATGAACTCAGCTGAGAGTTCATATTTGCAAGGAGAGAAAATGGAGGAAGATCAGAGGTGTATTCTGATCATTGGGGGAATTTGGATATTCCTACCAAGCAGCCCAGTTGAGGCCAGAGCATGTGTTGTAGATGCGACAATAGAAGAACGACATCCAACAGTAACTGTCATAGAGGAAGAAGAAATGGAGTAGACATCAAAATCTTCCCCAGCAGAAGAAGAGCATGCAGTTAAGATGCTCACTCCATGGGAGAAGGAGTTAGAGATGTTGAAAGATTAGTTGAACCATACAAAGCCAGTAGATGATTTCCATGAGAAGACAGTCATGCAGATTTTGGGAGAAGAGAATTCAACAGAATTGCTCAGAAATTTCAGCCAGAAAGCTGGACAGATGATAACTACAACACTGAGGCCTGCAGCAAGAGATGAATCAGAATTCCAGTCTGACGACCAGATGGAAGAAGTTGGAGATGAACTAGCAAAGAACTAGAAGAAGCTAGTTTTTCAGAAGAATAAGTTGAGCAACACCTCAGTAATGAGACTATAGAAATGGAGTTTGCAGCAGGGTGGCAAGCCAAAGCCACATGAGATGGAGAAAATAGAAAGGGGGACCAATATGATCCAGCCATTGATAAAGAGGAGCTGCAGCAGAAAAAGCATCATAAAGAAAGTCATCCACTAGAGTAGTTGGACAGGGAGATAGAAGAGATAAGAAGGTTGATGTTGACGTCAGCAACAAAAACTACCAGTGAGGAAAAGCTAAGAATAAGGAAGCCTGCTATAGCAGCAGGGAAGAAGCAGCAGGAGTAAAGCAGTGGAGCAGATGGACAACTCCAAAGAACAGTTTGGGATCCAAGTGGATTTCAACAGAGTCGGGAAGCTCATGAGCAGGAGCTCATGAATTTTTCACATAAGTGGAGTATGATGCAGGAGCATCGCTCCAACCCATCATCGCGCCAGCTAGACAACACATCAAGCACACATTCAAGGAAGGGAGAGGCACCAGTCCTCATTTTAAAATTTCAAATTGTAATTAAATGCAATTAAATGTGTAAGGCTGGAAGAGCCAAGACAATGCCTTTGTACAAGCTTTAGGTAGGGTATCCTTTAATGGTTGATAGGCTGATAAGATCTATATCCGATCCGGACTAGACAACCATTGAATGTAATTCATTGTAAATTAATGAGAGTAGGTAGCTTGGAGGAAAAGGCTTGAGGAACCCTTCTTTTGTAAAAATATCTTTGTATCTAGATTCATTAAGAAAAAATAGATAAGAAGAAAGACAGATTGGAGAAAAGAGAGAGTCGAGACTCTGTTGTAGTCAGATCTTGAACACATTGTAATATTGGCATTCTAAGATTAATACAGAGAGCCATTTTTCCTGCATGAAAATCTTTATGTGTCTATGTGTATTTTGAATGAATGTATTTTATGTGTTTATATGCATATGTTGTAGATGTATGTGATAGGCTCCATCTGCAGGGATACACAGAATTCATTGTCTATGAGTTTCTCTTATTTCAGTCTGGGTTCTTTGTGGCTTCACGCAAGAGGTTGTATGACATAGTGATGAGGACTCTGTAAGCCTATTCCAGAGTGCAAATCTAAGTTCTGTGGAGTTCAACCAAGAACCTTCCAGGAGGGTGCACCAGAGGAATCATAAACTCAAAGGAGAACCTCAAGGTTACTGAACACCTTGGAGGAAAGACTCTGTAGAGGAGGGCACAGAGAGAAGACAAAATTGTTGAGGATTATGTAGAGCTATGCCAGGAGGGCATCGAGTGAGTGCAAGGAGTGCACCAAGGAATTCTATTTCTATTTCACAGATAAGGGAAGTGTTAGAGGAAGACACTTACAGAGTTGTTGAATACTTTATAGGCTCAGCAAAGCATGCTTGAGCAGAAGTCACTTGGAGGGTTCTTATGTCCTTTAAAGGATATAAAGGAGACAGAGTTAATAAATATTATGTAGGCTCAGCAAGGTGTGCTTCAGAAGAATTCACCAAGAGGGTATTTATATCCTTTCAAGGAGAGAAAGGAATGGAGTTGTTGAACACTCTAGATGAAGACATATGCAAGTAGTGCACTAGGCCAACACTCAAACAAAGTGTTGAAAGGAATCCATTTGAGGGCTCGTTAAGCATAAGGAGTGTGCGTAGAGGCGAATTGTTTCCAAGTTTGTAAGCTCATAAGAGATAGTACGAGGAGTGTGCAAGAGTGGAATTATTGCAAGTCCATAAAGCTCAGGAGGAGTAGTGCATAAACCGCATGCAAAGCGCAAGTGTGTTCCAAGGCCAAGGTCAAATTCCATTTCCAAAGCTCAGGAGAGATAGCGTCTTCAGAACGTAGATGAGATGAAAGTCATCAGGCTCACAGAGGAATAAAAGGTCGAAACCTTTGAAACTTTGGAAATCTTCCAAGTCAGGGAGAAATTTCAAGCTCAGGAGGAGGAGCATCGACAACCATTAGATAAACTATAGAGGGGGAAGATTTGGACCATTGAATATACGTCCATATACTCAGAGGAACAAGGGCATGGGAAACAGATATGGGTCGTCAGATATGATTGCGTGGACCAACAACCATTGGATCCGGAGGAAGGTGCACGAGGGTTAAATCCTTCGATAGTGTACAGAAGAGTGCACTTTGTGAAGTCCCAAAGTTCCGAAGACATCGGGACCGTCCTTCATTAGGGGACAAGTGGCAGGAGATCCACATACATCGGGGGATCGGAAGTTTGGGGAGCTGGGAGCCGAAACGATCCTAGTTGTCTATCGAGAGGGACACATGGCAATATTTCAGCGTTTCGCTGACTTGCACATGAGAGAAGTCAAAGGGTAGATTTTAAGAACTCGTGAGGCCTGAACTCGCAATTAGATCTAAGTCGTCAAATCGAAGAAGGAGCATAGATCTTTGATTTGTCGTAGAGTAGATTTCAGGGTTTCGGGGATCGGAAGACCGAGAGGAGGAGTCTTTCGAATTCGCCATACGCAAAATCCTGAAACACCTTTTGAGTTGGTCCTTGGTTTAGTCCATCGTCATAGTTGAAGGGGCCTAGTGAGAGGAGCTAGTACCGAGATAAATCATCGATCAGGACATCGAGGATTGGGAGTTCAAGAAGAAAAGGAGTCAGAAGTGACTCACATGCAGGAATACTGAAATCACGAAATGCGACGTGCCTTTTAGTTAGGCTTGTGGTCGCGGCCGGTGATCACATGGGTGAAGCTCATGTCTGATGCTTGTACACACGGACTGAGGTTCACATTTGGACCTGTGGATTTTTTTATTGAAGGTTCCAGCAGGGGCCAAAGAGTTGTTTCAAGCTCAAGGAGAAAGAACGATCCAGTGACCGGTAGGTCGGCAAACCCTGTCGAGGTAGGGGTGCTACATCACACATTAAAAACCTACATCTACTCATTCCCCACATGCCTGTCTCACCCCAGGGTGTGTGCCCCTTCTCTGCTCAACATTCCTTGGGCTGCCCCACTTCCCTTCCAGGGCTTCAGCAATAGGCCACAGGAATTCTCATAGCACTATAGTTGCAGTTGAGCTCCCTCAAGGAAAATCACTTCCCCAACAACCTCTCTCACCTGGAGAGCCTGACAAACTACTTCTTATTTCCCAACAAACTCTCTCATTTGGAGAGAGTTTCTCACAGGCCTGACAACCTGCTTCTTCAATCCATGGGCCTAACAACCCGCCTCTTCACTCCATCTCCTAGTCAATCAGCAACAAGTTGAGGTGAAGGAAGCAACCAAAAACGAGTAAGGACACAGAATATGGCAGGAAGCCATGCTCAACCAAGGAACTATGTTGGCATCAACAACCAATCTTTAAGGCAGAGTAGGAGTTCAGGAAAAGTACAGTGCACTATGATTCATAGGAAAATTATGAGATATCTCAAATGTCTGCAGGTTTCATAGGTGCGTCCATGATCAAAGGTCAACAATGGAGGTAATGGCTCCCTGCATGCATGTGTGAGTGCATGGGAAGCATGGAAGTAATGGAAGAGAACCCCCCCAAAATGAACTAATTTCCCCACATATAACTGAATGCACCAATATCGACACATGGCTCTCTTGGAGCTCGTTCCTCTTCACTTGGAGTTCATTCCTTTTCCCAAAGGAACTTAGGATAACATGATTTATTTCCCAAACCTTAGTCTTTTAGAAAATATATTATAATATTCCCTTAGAGATAAGCCCTCAATATTAGCCCTTTTTCCTAGTCTCTTATCCCCTTCCCTTTCCCTACCTAGTGGAGCTTAGTCCCCCATTCTCTTTTATCACGGTCGTTCTACACGCAATGATGTATTTATATTAATGATATGAGTATTTACATATACAAAAATAGGCTCATTGGCCTTTAGCATATAGGCTCTCCAACATATTCATCACATAATCCTCTTAGCTTATAATCACTTGTCTCACCAGCCTAAAAAACATATTTACATTCCCAATTACAATTGGGGCTCGGTCTTAGGATATTACAATCCCCTCCCCTTATTTTTTCACTATCCTCAATGAAACTTGTTTATACATGTACAATTCAAATTCTTCAAAAGGCTTCAATCTTTAGCTATTGGAAGCTTGTTGTCCATCTCATGCTCTACTTTCTAGCACCATTTTTAGTATTCATACTGCAACTGGAATTCAATTTCTCTATTCCATAGAGATGCTTCCGGAAATAATTCAGCTCATTGTTCCATTTGACACACCCTCCTTATGGAAGCTACCATGCCATAAGCATCCTTGAGTTGCCTCTTCCTTGTTTCACTAACCCTTACAGGCTCAGGCATACCTTCATTGCTACGTAGTCCTTCAATGATCCATATTGCAAGGGCTTTCACACACAAGGAGAGCGCTAAACCGTTACCATAAACCCACCAAGATTCTACAATTATAGGGCTTTAGTGTCCTCAACAATAGTTGTTCTTTCCCAACATTCCAACTTTAATCAATATTATCTCATCTGCATCACACACATGCAGTTATCATGAGAGAACATAATATAATTCATTTAGAACTCAAACTTATTTCATTAGTAATTCAAATTTTCCCCAAAATATGAAATTCTATTTCATAATTTTTCATTGTTGTTGCAATAATAGGATGTAGTCTTCCTTCTGGCTTTCAGCAAGAACCATGTTGAATATCATTTTTCCTGCAATGCTTCTATCTTGCATTCAACCAACAAATTGACAATATTTCTTGTACATCATAGTCTCATTGCACTATGTACAAAAACCTTGTGAAGTGTTCTTAGAATTGTCTATAACTAACAATTCAATCATAACTACAAAACAATTTATTAGATATAATGAACTATCATTCTATGCATATGCCTGTTCATAATTAATATTGTCAGACATTTGGCTTAGGTTGATGGAAAGTTGGTATGGATTCTTGGTTTTCATTGATTTCAACCATTGGAGAGTGATATTGTAGATTGATTTCAACCCTTAGTGATTGATGTCAACCCTTGAAGAAAGTCTGGTAGTGAATTCTGGTAGCACAAAGGTTTGGGTAATGGACCCAAGTTTGTTTTATGTATAATGGTATGAGTTTTAATATATTTGAAAGTAAGACTATTATATATGGGTATTACATGTCATACCATTTCTTTTGGTATGTGGAACGTCACATAATTCCTCACAGTTAGAGAATTATGGCCATGTGAAGTTAGAGAACCCGGGTTTGGGTAATCAACCCAAGTTTGTTTGATGGATAATGGTATGAATTTTGATATATTTGCAGGTAATACTATTATAGATGGATAGTAAATTTCATTCCATTTCCAGTGGTATGTGGAACATGACATAAATCCTCACGGTTAGAGAGTTATGGCCATGTGAAGTTGGAGAACCCTCATGAGTCATCTAGAAGCCCCAAAAGGTCAAAGTGGTTTAAGAGAATTTAGAAGGTAAATAATAAAGTGAAGTGATGAGTATACTCTAATTCAAAGTGAATACAAAATAAATTATTTAAATAATAAAGTTAATGGAGAAATTAACAAGTGGACAAGTGGTTAGAAGTGGGTTAGCCCTAAAATAAGGAAAGTGGGTTAAGATGGTTAAAAGGTAACCCCTTGAGGAAGCTACATGAAAGTATAAATAAGAGGCAAGGCTCTCTCATTTTAATCACACTTGAGCATATTGAATATATACAAGTGAGTGAGGTGACCAAAGGATATCTAAGCCGAATTTCAGAGAGAAGGTGAAGTAAAGAAGGCCAAAATTCAAGGGAGGATAAAAAAATTTGATGGTGTTTTCTAAGGTATGTTATTTACAGGTCATCTCACCATTTTCGCAATAACGTTTTTTATAGAATGATTCAGAGTGTGAAATTAGGAGACCATTGAGGAAACATATCCAAGTATCTGTGGTACAAATTTCAACTTGTGGGTCGTTGTATTTTTGGAACTCCGTGGAAAATAGGGTTTGTGGCTAGTCCTGAAACTAGTCTAAAACAGGTGTTTCAAATAAAAACGTAATAACTTATTCATAACAGATCCAAATTCAGTAAGACAAAATGTGTTGGTTAGAGTAAAGTCTGTAGTATTTTTTGTACAATTTTCAGATCCATACAAAAAATATTATGTGTGGGGCACACTCTACAAGTTCTCTCTCTAGAATAATCCAGAATTCAACAAGGTATGTCATTTTTTCTATAACTCCTTTTCTAATAGGTTCCAAGAAGTGACTGTTGGATCATGTTGTCATTGATGCCAATGGTTTGATTATTTGGGAGATTGTTGGATCATACGTCATTGATACAAATGGTTTGGTTTGATTGATGTCATTTATTGATGTCAAGTAATTGATTGATTGATGATTGATGAACAATGAATATGCATTGATGAGAATGATAGATGTCTAAGTGGAAACCAATTAATATGATGCCCTTTATGAGAATGATAGATGTCCAAGTGAAAACCAATTGATAAAGATGGATCATTGATATGATGCCCTTGATGAGAATGATAGATGTCCAAGTGGAATGAGAATGATAGATGTCCAAGTGGAAACCAATTGATAAATATGGATCATTGATATGCTACATTGATGAAGATGGATCAATGAGTTGTCATTGATACATGATGCATAGTTTATATATATATGATGCAGTGGTGAATTGATGCAAAGATGAATCATTATTGTCTTATCATGGTTGATAAGGTACACAAATGGATGAACTCCAAAGTGGTCCCCTTATGGTGAAAGCCCTCACGGGAAGACGCTTTACGGATTGAGTTATCCTAGAAGAATGGTTGGAGGGCACATGCTTGCATGTGGATTAATTAGATGAAGATCAATGAAGATGTTGGTGAAACTATCCTATATGGATAGTGCTTGACATGCCATTTTCGGTGGTATGTGGAATGTCACATAACTCCTCACGGTTTGAGAGTTATGGCTCTACGAAGTTGAAGGACCCCCATATGATGGATTGAAGCCCCAAAAGGTCAAAGAATTCAAAGTGCTTGAAAAGAAGAAATCATTATTTAAATGATAAAGTAAAGTGACAAAATCAAGAAAGATTATTTAAATGATAAAATGAAGTGACAAAATCAAGAAGGAATATTTAAATGA
>ML804626.1:48989-65098 GCA_009831015.1 Picea engelmannii | reverse complement strand
TGTGATTCAGTAGTGACATGATTGCTATGGTATACTAGTTATTTATACATGATTGAGATAGCATTCATATTGATTTGTTGTGGAGCATGAGCAAGCTATTGGAGAGCTTGGATGTGTTGTGATTGGCTGTGGGTCAGTTTGGACAATGGAAGACAGAAGAGAAAGTGATTGTAGGTTGCAGAGGATCTGAGCATGTGAAGAAAAAAAAAACCCTAGTTTCTTAGAAGCATACGCATGTTGCATTATACACTGGTCGCATTCACACGCGGGCTATAGTGAGCCAGGGCACATGCACATTCGGGTTGTAGTGAGCCAGGGCACGTGCACACGTGGGATGCACTACTGACAGGTCGCGTACCTGTTGACAGATTGATATCTGTTGAGGATTGTTGCCTCATCTCAATTGGTGTTGAGAATGTAAGTTGAGTCTTGCATATAGAGTTGGTGCTCTTGTAGAGTTGTACTCTATTCAATTGTTGCTAATAAACCCCAAGGATTGTAGTCCGTAATAAAAAGAAAATTGTACATACATCTTGTGTTCTTTGTGTTCATTGTGATGATGACTTGTTGATGATATATTTATGATATATGACTGGTTATAAATGACAGCAATGGGTAATGAATAAATGTTGAATGCTAATTGATGACTTTTTGTGCAAGAGGGAAGTTTTGGGAAAAATATCCCCACACTCATTCACCCCCCCTCTAAGTGTGGTAGGTGTGTCCAACAGTGACACCTGGAGGAATTGCATAAAACACATTGAAGAACATTGTGTACTATTTTCATATCTTTATTCATTACAGGTACATAGTTATGATTATTTCAAGTTAGGGTTGTTGACTAATCCAAAACTAGCCATGTGAGACTAAAGTAAAGTTTGATGAAAATGCTAGTCTCTTGTTGTTAAAGTTAAGGAAGGTTTGCAGGTATGTGATCATATACACCAGGTCTATTACAGAGTTACAAATCATATTTGGATGATAAAATTGATGAGGGATTTTGGTTGAGGTACATGTTCGGCATATGGTTGAGACAAGTAGTTGATGAGTTGGCACGTACATGAGGTGTATAGTTGATGATGTTGGTAGATATTGATGAGTCATAGTTGATGAGTAGTTGATACATGATTGGTACATACTTGGTACATAGTTGGAGGCACTTGTTAGTAGTATTGTTGACACATTGTTTATGGATGATGTAGCATACTTGTATTGGTATATTATTAGAAGCACATATTGATCTTGGTGATGATTATGAGTTCTTGTGTTATGCTTGGTTGATGCACATCTTTGAGAGTAATTTTGGTGATTGATCTTGGTGAGTAGATCTGATTTGGTTGATAATATTGATGAGAGGAGTTGTTGTGATAGGTTGTTTGGACAGGTTGTTGTGACAGGTTATTCATACAGGTTTGGTGCATGGTCGATGCACTTGTTCATGGTACAGGTTGGTGCATGGTTGATGCACTTGTTTATGGTACAGGTTGATTACAAGTTGATGCATGGTTGATACATGGTTCAGGTTATTGGTACAGGTTGTTTGGTGCAGGTTGATTGGTATAGGTTTACAATAGTATATCTCATAGTGATAGTGTGACAGTGGTTCCATCATTATACTTATACATTAGGGCGGTTGGTCGGGGCAAGGACAGGTGGTTGTAGCCACCTTTCGGTTGTAGCCGGAGAACATAGAGGGTTGTAGCCATAGAATTATGGAGTTGAATCTTCCCTCAGGTTGTAGCCTGAGAAACTAGGGGGTTGGAGCCTCCTTCCATTTGCAATTGGAAAACAAAGGAAGTCAGTGCTTCCAATGAATGTAATTCTTAAAGACATATAAGAAAAAACATTATGTGGTTTTCTCTCGCTTTGGGTTTCCACGTAAAACACTGGTGTAATGTGTATGTGTGTGATTTCTCATTTGTTCATTGTTTATTTACTCTGCAACTATTGGTTGATAATGCTACATTGATATAACACTTGTATTTTATGGTGAAAAAAGATTAAATTTATCTATTGCTGATTCACCCCCCTCTCAGTAATCCAACAATTGGTATCAGAGAGGGTTCCTTCATGAAACAATTTAACCACTGGAAGGAGATCATGGATTATTCTGAGAATGGGGTAACACTGTTTAATGGTAAAAATGGTTTAAGTATGAGTTATGGAGTGGAAGGACGAAATTAATTTTTACAGGAACAGGAGTATTATATTTGGCTATCAGTCATTATGGGATATGATAGTTCAAAAAGGGAAAAGACTGCAGCCAAGAAGGAATTGAAGAAGAATAAAAAAATAGCAATGGATTTCATCTAGGAAGGATTACTTAATCTGGTAAGAGAAAAGGTTGATAAATGTTCATTAGCCAAAGAACTTTGGGATAAATTACATGACATATATTCTTCACCCATCGCAGATTTAGAAAATGACAAAGAAGATGCAGGTACAGATCAAGAAGAAATATGTTCACCATGTCAAACAGATTCATAAGATGAAGAGTACATAATCAACAGAGGTATGTTGTTTTGTTTTAATTGTGAAAAACAAGGACATCTTGAAATAGAATTCCATGAAGGAAATGAGACAGAAAAACTAGTTGAAAAGGAAGACAATTATGAATCAGAATTGATTAGTGCTTTACATGAACTAAGAGAAGAAAACAAGTCACTCAAGAAAGAATTGATGAAACAAAAGGAAAGTGTTCACATTTTTTAAGAAGCCCAACATGTCATCGAGAACTTAAGAACTCGGCTAGAAGAAGCCAGAAAGATCAAAGAAAACCTTGAATATCAAAAGTAGTATTTGGAAGCCAACATAGAAGCACAGAAGCAAGAAGCAGAAATGAGAGAGAAGATATTGACAGATCATCTTAAGGAAAGAACTAATGATCTAAACCATCTTGAGATAGAGTTTGTTCAAGAAGAGAGAGGACTTGAAGAAGAAATAACCACATTAAAAATTCATCTTGAAGAAGCGAAAAGAACAGAAGAAGTCATGAAGTCTCATATAATTAAGAAAGAAGAAGAGGTTGAGAAGCTTGAAGAAGAAGTTGTCACATTGAGAAGTTAAATTATGATGCTCAACAAGAAAGTTGAAGAGACAGAAACATCCACATCAGTTATAGAGAATGAAGAGAAGCACTCAAGGTTGCTAGAAAAGAAGAATGAAGAAAATAGAAAGAGTTATGCAGAAGTACTCAAAGGAAGGAATCATGGTCAACCAGAATCTAAGGAAACTATTGAAGATAAATCTTCAAGCAAACCATTCATGTTCAAGCCACAAAGAAGCTTCAATCATGATCATGATCAGTCAAGGAAGAAATTCAGAAGGACTACACCACAAAGAAGACCATTCACTCCCAGGTATGAAAATTTATTTTATGGTCATTATTTTTATTGTACTAATTTTGGACATAAGGTTGAAGATTGAAGGGATTATAAAAGAAATGTTCAAGAAAGAAGTGCATAAGTGGCCCCACGTAACAATGAATGTTACAAATGCCATAACTATGGACACATAGCTAGTGATTGTAGAAGCATGATCGATACTTCCATGAAAGAGAACATTGATATCAAATATAAGAAAGTATGGATAAGAAAACACGAAGAACAGGTGAACAAATACCAGTTCCCAGAGATCCCAAGATTGATAATAAAACGACATGAATACAATTCTACAGAGAAAAAGAAATATGTCAGATACAGAAAGGTTTGGAAAATAACTGAAAGAAAATAAGGAACATGTTCAAGAGATTGTACTTTCAGGCATTGTAGTGAAAGATGAATCCATAGATATAAAGAAAGAAGTCAGAGCTCAGAGAGATGATGAATCTAACAATGAAGATGATGATGAATCTACCAATGAAGATGATGATGAATACACATTAGAGCAGGAATTGTTCTGATCCATATAGCTTAGAGACTCCCAAATAATATGAATATTAGACAGGGGGACTATGCAATAGCTATGACAGACCAAAGAACCATCCTTTGAGGAGCTTGCGGAGTTTGAGAAGACAGATCTAGAGCAGTCAGTTAACATAAGTACAATTTGATGGATTAATCAAGACTTTGTGATAGTATAGTGATAAATGGGTTAGCATTATGGACAGTTGTGCAAGTAGAGTCTTGGACAGTATGGATGAGAGCATGGATTCATGGATTGGTTCAAAGAGTGGTTCAAAGACAAAGGAACATTATCATAATGGATGATAATTACACAGGAAATGGCTTGGACAATGCTAATGGATTCCAAATTGACATATATATTTTGGACACAAGTAGTGCATACAACATTTCACATTCAAAAAAAGTAATGCTCATAAACAAAAATGACAAAACTCCCTACGAACTATGGAAAGGAAGCACAGACAACAACCTCTACATCAAGGTAACTCAAGGTAGTATTTTATTAATTGAAATTTATGTTGATGATATTGTTTTTGGAAGTACTAATAATAGGTTAAGCCATAAATTTTCAAAGGATATGTAGAATGAATTTGAAATTTCATTACTTGGAGAACTATCCTTTTTTCTGGGTCTTCAGATATGTCAAAGAAACCAAGGAATTTTTATTTCTCAAACTAAGTATATCAGAGAAATGCTAAAGAGGTATGGAATGGAAGATTGCAAACCAGTTACCACTCCTATGCAAACCAGTTGCAAGTTGAGAAAATATGATGATTCAAAGTCTACAGACCAGAGGCAATACAGGTCAATGATTGGTAGTTTACTATATGTGACAACATCTAGACTAGATGTAATGCAGGTAGTTGGATAGGTGGCACGATTTCAAGCAGCACCAAAGGAATCACATGTCTTAGCAGTGAAGAGGATTTTCAGATATCTTCAAGGAAGATAAGAGTTGGATTATGGTATCCAAAAGGAAAGGATCTATCACTTATTTCCTACACAGATGCAGATTGGGCAGGTTGCATTGATGACCGATGAAGCACCAGTGGAGCAACATTCTACTTAGATATACAGGTTGAGTATGATGAGCCCATTCCAATATATTGTGATAATACAAGCACCATCAGTATCTCAAAGAACACGGTGATGCACTCCAAGAAGAAGCACATTTCAATAAAGTATCACTTTCTACGGGAACAGGTTGCAGAGAATAACATCAAAGTTGAATATGTTGGCACAAAATAACAAGTGGCAGACATCTTTACAAAACCACTTGCAAGGGAATCCTTTGCGTATTTTCGCCAGAGACTCAAAGTAATTTATACTCCAAAATGAATTCTTTTGAATGCTTATCTTATATGTCTTAGATTTACACGATGAAGCACCATAAAGAGGACAGTTCAGTTTGGGGGATCAGTTTTAGGAAGAGTTCAGTCAGGGGGAGTATCCCCAAGGACAGTTCAGTTAGGGGGGACAACCTCGGATGGAAAGATACATTTTCCATTGATGACAAAGGGGGAGAGATTTATCAGATGCAAGATAGAAATGCTTGGAGAGAGAGAACAGAGGCATGTAGACAGGAGGAGCATCCCAAGGAGAGTTCAGTCAGGGGGAGAAACCCCAAAGGGAGATACCCTTTTCCATTGATGTCAAAGGGGGAGAGATATAAAAATTGATGAGGAGTATAAGCATGAATGTTATCATGACTAAGTGTTTCCATCAATGTTGGTGTTACCATCAATGCCAAAGGGTGACATTGTCAGACAATTGGCTTAGGTTGATGGACATTTGGTATGGATTGTTGGTTTTCATTGATGTCAACCATTGGAGAGTGATATTATAGATTGATGTCAACCCTTAGTGATTGATGTCAACCCTTGGAGAAATTCTGGTAGAGAATTATGTTAGCACAAAGGTTTGGGTAATGAACCCAAGTTTGTTTGATGTATAATGGTATGAGTTTTAATTTATTTGAAGGTAAGACTATTCTATATGGGTAGTACATACCATTCCATTTTTGGTGGTATGTGGAATGTCACATAACTCCTCATGGTTAGAGAGTTATGGCCATGTGAAGTTGGAGAACCCAGGTTTGGGTAATGGACCCAAGTTTGTTTGATGGATAATGGTATGAGTTTTGATATATTTGTAGGTAATACTATTATAGATAGATATTACATGTCATTCCATTTCCGGTGGTATGTGGAATGTCACATAACTCCTCGCGGTTAGATATTTATGGCCATGTCAAGTTGGAGAACCCTCATGAATCATCTAGAAGCCCCAAAAGGTCAAAGTGGTTTAAGAGATTTTAGAAGGTAAATAATAAAGTGAAGTGATGAGTGTACTATAAGTCAAAGTGAATATAAAATAAATTATTTAAATAATAAAGTTAATGGAGAAATTACTAAGTGGACAAGTGGTTAGAAGTGGGTTAGCCCTAAAATAAGGAAAGTGGGTTAAGATGGTTAAAAGTTAACCCCTTGAGGAAGCTACATGAAAGAATAAATAAGAGGAAAGGCTCTCTCATTTTAATTACACTTGAGAATATTGAATATCTACAGGTGACTGAGGCAACCAAAGGATATCTAAGATGAATTTCAAAGGGAAGGTGAAGTAAAGAAGGTTGAAATTCAAGGGAGGATAAATTCTTTTGATGATGCTTTCTAAGGTATGTTATTTACAGGTCATCTCAACATTTTCACAATAAAAAAAATTATAGAATGATTCAGACTGTGAAATTAGGAGGACATTGAGGAAACATATCCAAGTAGTTTTGGTACAAATTTCATCTTATGGGTCGTTGTATTTTTGGAGTTACACTCCATGGAAAATAGGGTTTGTGGTTAGTCCTGAAACTAGTCTAAAACAGGTGTTTTGGGTAAAAACGTCATAACTTATTCATATCAAATCCAAATTTAGTAAGAACAAATATGTTGGTTATAGTACACTCTATAGTATTCTATGTACAATTTTCAGATCCATACAACGAACATTCTGTGCGGGGCACGCTCTACAAGTTTGCTCTCTAGAATAAGCCAGAATTCAATAAGGTATGCCATTTTTGCTATAAATCCTTTTCTGAGAGGTTCCAAGAAGTGACACCTGGAGGAATTGCATAAAACACACTGAAGAACATTGTGTACTATTTTCATGTCTTTATTCATTATAGGTACATAGTTATGATTATTTCAATTTAGGGTTGTTGACTAATCCAAAACTAGTCATGTGAGACTAAAGTAAAGTTTGATGAAAATGCTAGTCTCTTGCTGTTAAAGTTAAGGAAGGTTTGCAAGTATGTGATCATATACACCAGGTCTATTACAGATTTACAAATCAGATTTGGATGATAAAATTGATTAGGGATTTTGGTTGAGGTACATGTTTTGTACATGGTTGAGACAAGTAATTGATGAGTTGGCACATACATGAGGTGTATAGTTGATTATGTTGGTACATCTTGATGAGTCATAGTTGATGAGTAGTTGATACATGATTGGTACATACTTGGTACATGGTTGGAGGCACTTGTTAGTAGTATTTTTGACACATGGTTTATGGATGATGTAGCATACTTGTATTGGTATATTATTAGAAGCAAATATTGATCCTGGTGATGATTATGAGTTGTTGTGTTATGCTTGGTTGATGCACATATTTGAGAGTTGTCTTGGTGATTGATATTGGTGAGTATATATGATTTGGTTGATAAGATTGATGAGACAGGTTGTTGTCATAGGTTGTTTGGACAGGTTGTTGTGACAGGTTATTCATACAGGTTTGGTGCATGGTTGATGCACTTGTTCATGGTACAGGTTGAGGTACAGGCTAGGGCATGGTTGATGCACTTGTTTATGGTACAGTTTGATTACAGGTTGTTTGGTACAGGTTGGTGCATGATTGATGCACTTGTTTATGGTACAGGTTGATTACAGGTTGAGGTACAGGTTGATGCATGGTTCAGGTTATTGATATAGGTTGTTTTGTGCAGGTTGATTGGTACAGGTTTACAATAGTATATCTCACAGTGATAGTGTGACAAAGGTTCCATCATTCTACTTATACATCAGGGCGGTTGCTCAGGGCAAGGACATGTGGTTGTATCCACCTTCCAGTTGTAGCCAGAGAACGTAGGGGGTTGTAGCCTCCTTCTGGTTGTAGCCAAAGAATTGGGGAGTTGGAGCTTCCCTCAGGTTGTAGCCTGAGAAACTAGGGGTTTGGAGCCTCCTTCCAGTTGCAGCTGGAAAACAAAGGAAGTTGGTGCTTCCAATGAATGTAATTGTTAAAGACATATAAGAAAAAGCATTATGTGGTTTTCTCCCACTTTGGGTTTCCACGTAAAACACTGGTGTATTGTGTATGTGTGTGATTTCTCATTTCTCCATTGTTTATTTACTCTGCAACTATTGGATGAAAATGCTACATTGATATAACACTTGCATTTTATGGTGAAAAGGGATTAAATTGATCTATTATTGATTCACCCCCCCTCTCAGTAATCCAACAAATATCAGTAAGTTCATTACTTATTTTTCTGAACAAAAAAATTCTTGTAGCCAATGCTCATGTGACTACTTGACTTGCAACTTTCCTGTTGCAATGTCTAACAATTCCTGAAATTTTCTCAACTCCATGAGTTAGCAACATTTCAGCCATTAGTATAATTATTTCAATGCAATAATATCTATGCATGCACTCACAAAACACAATACATTTGAGTATACAATTCTATCATGTATGAGTGCAACTCTACCACTTACATAAATGAGTGCAACTCTCAACGCATATATATTCAATGTACCTTTGCATTGATTTTCAGAATGATCTTTATCTAAGTCATGTATCTCACCATCCATAAATTGGAAATATGGCCAATTTCTTGACACATTATCCACACACTTCCCATTGTCTTCTCGATTATTTGTATGCCTTCCTTTTCAACCCAAACACTACACCAAGAATATAATTATGTGGTGTGCATTAGTGTTAGAAAAATAGTTGTAGTCCAAGTTTTATTTAAAGGTAGGAATCTAATTGGGTATTTGTTTGGTATGTAACCTTTCTATATCCATAATTTTCCATTTCCAACCATGTCCTAATCTCATACATGACTAGCTTTCCTGGCATCCATTCCTATAACAAGTTCTTATCTTTTATTTCTTTGGTTATTACCTCATAACCAAATTAACATGACATGCTACTATGTCAGTTTGTGCATTCAAAAGCTAAGAATATTTGATAACTATAACGAGCCTCTAGTCTGTACCACACCTAGTGGTATCTTATTCATGTTAATGCATTTAAATAATACCATACTGTGTATTATAAAATTCTATCTGGGGAAATTCTCACCTAAATTCCCCTTCGACAATTATGCAACATAATTTCCAAAGAAGTACTTACCTTCATAGCTTCCATTAAATAATTTTGATGTTACCTTATTACTTGATGACAGTAGAAGCTCTCATGCCTCTTTATTAGTCTTATAATCAATATTCCAGTTTTTTGTTGCTTCCTTTCATATGCAACAACATTGTCAGTAACACTTGCAAACATGCAAGAATTATCCCTTTCTGTGTATGGTTGTCCAAAAATCCATAACATAATTGTTGCTACAGTAATCATAGCAACCTATTTCTTCCTGTATCACTTTTCTTTGTTGATCCCAAAATTCTTCAATTCTTCTCATCCTCCTGAATCTTCTTGTGCTCTCATTGTAATAATTGCACATGCTTATTTCTGTCCTGAGCACTTTCTAGCCAAATCACTCTTGGCTACCTTTGCATTTCCATCCAAATACTAATGTTTTTATTAACCTTCATCATTCATTTATTTCCTGGATCCAACTAATCCAACTCATACTTGGACGAATTACAATTCCAAACATGTTGTATTATAGACTTTGGATCTTCAACATCCAGTTACTTTTCGGAGAGAACTACTTCAGCCCCTTCCTGACTGAATAATTTAATATTTGAGTTTTCTTGTACCCTTCTCTTCTCGTTGCCAACTAACCTCAAACTTGAATTACATATACAATCTATAGCATACTGTAAGGATGCACATATGCCTCCTTCGCTAGCTGCATAGAATTAATTAAATGTACTTCATACTTATTTTAATTTACCATCGTAATTTCAAGTGATACTTCCACCCCCTGGGAATGTAACTCATGGCTCTATGCCACTTGAGATGGATTCTTGTCAGCCACCATCTCTTTTTTCATTCAAAACCATGCGTAGAACCATTTTCTTCTTCATGGTTCCTTTTTTATTTATCTTTAGAAATTTATTTCACTTTTAAGTTATTCTCAACTTGATATCTCCATGCTATTGAGGAAATACCTTCAACACCTTTGGAATGCATCATCAATCCTCTTCTATTCTTGTTGTCCCTCCTGGAGTGTTGTCACACATTCCTATTAGCTTGATATCTACATCATGATCTCTTCTTCCATTATCTTAGGATGTTCAAGGAATTGACTCCATCCATGAATCTTTCCTTGTCTACTTTGCATACTTGCAACCACATATTATGTTGATATTAATTTTCAGCATTCCCCTATTACTTGGATCCCTCTGATCCAACTCCTACATGACCCAGTTATATTTCCAATCATGTTCTCTGAGTAACCTTAGATATTTAACACCAATTTTTTTCTTGAAGCAATTGATTTAGCCTTTTCTTGACTGATTATATCAGCACTTGGATTTGCTTGAAGAATTATAACTTTCTTCTATCTTGACCCATCTGGTTTCAGTCTAACATGCATAATCAACTTCTATCATGTCATAATGATTCCCTTCATACCATGCTTCCACTGTGCACTCTAATAGCAATAATGGGGGTGTTATCTCCAAACTGTAGGACTGATCTTTGGAGATGTTGTCACTCACTCCATGTATACACTCTATATTTCTTTATCAGAAACATAACATCTTGATATATCAATCTATATAGATTAGGTATTCCCATTATATACTTCTTTATCTTAACATTCTTTAGTCCTGACCTTTGATCCTCTAATGGAATATTCTTGACGTAACATTATGTCCTCAAGTTCCTTTGTTCCTTCTTGATATCGGGTCCAAACTCTTTCATATTTCATAAAACCTTCCTTATTCAAATGCTTTTCATATACATATGAACCTATGGTTCATGAATTATCATGTATTTCATTTGGATTTCCCCACCTATCATTCACATTTGATGTGAAAAAATTGTCACTTGGAATGTCTTCCTCGAACAAGAATTTCATTAGGGTTTTCCAAGATGCTCGTTGAACCCAACATATGATCCAATAACTTCTTAAATATCTCAAATGTAACATGAAGAACTGTCGTTGTCCATATTTCTTCTATCTGTAGACATCTCTAGCACTTTTTCTCTTTTAAATATAATCATTACATCTGAAAATAGGCATACAACATATTTTGTTAGCTAGAACCATAATATACCATTTTGGTAATATATGCACAATTTTCCTTTTATGGTCACCAAAAATATTCTTTCTGACTTCCTGTGATCTAAGATTCTCAATCCTTAATTATGGTTGAATACATGTTATGCTCTTTCCAAGACCTTTCCAATGAATGCTTCCTTTCACAATTCTGAGTCCCGAGCAGAAAGTTATGGACAATTGAAAATTGTATTTTCTGTGATGTAATATTTGTACATTCGTTCTCCTTTCTCAGAGACAAATTGTCTCATGGACCCTTTTTGTATCCTATCATAAGGTTCACCAGCCTTATTTCTTCTTTAGGTGCAGGTTTGAAAAATCAAAACCCCATGGGCTCCCTTTCTAAGCCCCTTTTCTTCCTTAAAATAAATAATTTCCGGGCACTAGCCCTTTTTCCTTGGCCCCCAATCGCAAGTGACTATGGGTTGTGACCAAGCACTAAATGACAGGTGATTATATGGAGCTTTGGGACTTCCGAGATATAGAACTTCAGGTTTCATAGGTTTCTCCTTCACCATCCATTATTTCCTCCAAGTGTCGAAGTGGCGAACTCTCGGAGGGTACTTCTTCAGAGATTCAGGATCTAGAGCTTCGGGCTAGAGAGCTTCGGGGCTTCTGACTATAGCATCCATTATTTCCTCCGAACATCGAATCGGTGAATTTCTCCGAAGCTTCATGCTTCATAGTTTTTACCTTCATCTTATCATCTTTTCCCCAAATTGATGAACTCTCGAAGTCTCTTCAGTATCCACGCACTAGGGGGTGCTACGTGGCAGAATTAAGGAGAGGACACGTAGCTCGATCCAATGGATGATAGGTTTCATGTTCTAATTGGTAAAAATGACATGTGAAAAACATGAATCAGGTTGACACGTGGTATGTGAAAAGTGATTCCACATCACCCTAGGTGACATCATCATGTCGCGTCACATTCGACGCTTCGAGACTTCGTAACTCCAGGTTTCAGAGGATTTCACACCATATAACTTTATAACACCTGAATGTCGAACTAGAAAACTTCCAAACCATCGCTCTCTAGAGATTTAATACTTTGGCGCTCTGAAGCTTCATGCTTCGGAGAAATTCACATCAAAACACAACAACTCTCCTAAATGTTGAATTATCGATCTGGTCCACATCACTCCAGGTGACGTCATCATGCTGTGTCACTCCAACACTCTGGGGCTTCAGAGAATCACACACCAGAGCACATCAAAATGCTCGAACTCTGGAGTTTCTGGGTTCACTTAGTTATGTTGGCAATCAATTAGGCAGTGACATGTGGCCCCACCGACAAGCATCACGTGTTAGGCCACAATTGGTACAAAAGATATGTCAAAGGTACGAAACAAGATGATATGTGGCAGGCTTAGGGTAGGTCCACACCACCCTAGGTGACATCATCCTGCCACGTCACATTAGCACTCTAGAACTTCGGCAGTTTGGGCTTCGGGAGATCCCACTCCACCACACACTATAACTCTCGAACGCTGAATTTTTGAACAATTGTTTCCCTGAGCTTCGGGACTTCAGGCTCTGGGACTTCGGAGTATTCCTCGCCATATCATATCAAAACATTTGAATGTCAAAATTTTGAATAGGCTGGTCTACGGACACGTGTCTCCAATAATGGATGGTCTGAATTGGTTCCAAACTTCGGAGCTTCGGAGAAAACTCCACTCCGTGCAATCTCAAATGGATTTCCCTAAATCGTCGAACTGTCGAACCACTTGGCAAATCTAATGGTCTGCCTTCTCCCAAATGATCTACGACATATATTTGCTTGGGGATTTCAAAGCTTCAGGGATTTTTCCTCTTTTACGAAAAAGAACTTAAAACAACTGGAGTGGTGAAGTCCCGAAGGACTTTAGTGCTTAACCACCATGCTCCTTTTTCCAGATCTAATGGTTGTGAAGGGTCTTCCTTCTCCCGAACAGATCCAATGGCTCAAATTTAATTATGTGGCCCATAACCATGATTATTGTGGTTTCCTTCCTCTGTTAGCTTTCTTGAACCACTAAACTTCCAGAGCTTCTAAACATAGTCAAGGTGTTCCCTCAATGCCCTCCTGGCACTCATGAATGCTCTGAAATTTAAATTTTGTCCATTTCGACAAAAATTCATTTTGAAATTTTGCTTCAATTTCCCCTTATACGACCTATCTAGGCTCAATGTTGAAAAATGGAGCTATGATACCATATTGTGACACCCCCGGCCACCCAAGCCAGGTCATGCTACCTCGTAGAACCACTCTTTCTAAGTTCTGATACTAATTTTGTAGCATACCCAACCATAGACCTATTGGGATATGCCCCACAAAACTCTTGTGGAACATCATGCATATAAAACTTAATAGACAATTACATTCTCTGAATACACAAATTAATTCAAAATAACAGTAAGCCTACACATACATCATATACATGCAATACTCCTCAATATAAAACATGTACACATACACAACATGTAAATGAACATATAAATGGTACTTATATTTTTATAGGTGACCACTAACTGCGTGCAAACCTTCCATGAACCTCCCAGCCTTAGACTACATTTCTCATCACTCTCGGCAGTGGGTCACCCCCGCATTGGGACTAAAATCCACCCAGGTAAATGGATTCCTAGGCTAGGCTGAGACAACAGGAAGTTGCACAGTCAACAGGAAGGATTTCATCCCAGAAGCCAACCCACACTAACAACCTACAACCTCTCATTCCCCACATGCTTATCCCACCCCAAGAAGTGTGCCCCTTATCTACTCAACAGTCCTTCGGCTGCCCCATTTCCCTTCTAGGGCTTCAACAATAGGTCGGACATGAATTCTCATAACACTATAGCTACAATTGATCTCCCTCTAGGAAAATCACTTCCCCAACAACCTCTCTCACCTAGAGAGAGTTTCTCACAGGCCTGACAACTTGATTCTTCTTTCCCAACAAACTCTGTCACCTAGAGAGAGTTTCTCACATGCCTGACAACTTTCTTCTTCAATCCACGACCCTAACAACCCGCCTCTTCACTCCCTCTCCTAGTCAATCAACAACAGGATTAGGTGAAGGAATCAACCAAAAACGGGTAAGGACATAGAAGATAGCAGCAATCCATGCTCATCCAAGGAATTTTGTTGGCAACAACAACCAACTGTTAAGGAATGATACGGGTTCAGGAAAAGTACAGTGTGTTGTGTTTCATAGGTAAAGTATGGGATATCTCAAATGTCTGTAGGTTTGAGAGGTGTGTCCATGATCAGAGGTGAAAAATGGAGGTAATGGATCCTTTCTTGCATGCGTGAGTGCATGGGAATCATGGCAAGAATGGAAGAGAACCCCTCCAAAATGAATTGATTTCCCCACATATAAATGCATGCACCAAGATTGACACATGACTCTCTTGGAGCTCATTCCTCTCCACTTGGAGCTCATTCCTCTCCACTTGGAGTTCATTCCTTTTCCCATAGGAACTTAGGATAACATGATTTATTTCCCAAACCTTAGTCTCTTAGGAAATATATTATAATATTTTCTTAGAGATAAGCCCTCAAGATTAGCCATTTTTCCTAGCCTCTTAGCCTCTTCCCTTTCCCCACCTAGTGGAGCTTAGTCCCCCATTCTCTTTTATCATGGTTGGTCTACATGCAACAATGTATTTATATTAATGATATGAGTATTTACATATGCAAAAATAGGCTCATTGGACTTTACAATCTAGGCTCTTCAGCCTAATCATCACATAAGCATCCTAGATTATAATCACTTGGCTCACCAGCCTACAAAACATATTTACATTCCCAATTACAACTGGGGCTCGGTCTTGGGACATTACACATCATCATCTTGGACATTTTTCACAGTCCATATTGTCTCACAAAAGAACAAAAAAAATTATGGATCCTCCATCCCCGCTCCATAGAATACATGCATTCTTAAAGTAGGATCTACCCTTGCCAACGTGTTCTGTGCAGTATTATTTCCTTATAACACTAATTTATTTTGAATTGGGGTACTACTTCCACTACTCTAACTACTTTTAATACTATATCTACTTCCTTCACTAACTATAATTGATAAATCTCTTGATCTTACCTCAGATCTTGGCGATGTACATGGGGTTGTGGGTTCGACATAGAGTCTAATCTGAGTGGGTTCATCTTCTACTAGACTGAGTTGACAGATTTTTATTGTGTGCACATAATTCCTTCGATCTGGAGTATCACACTAGTGTCTTTTTTTTTTTATCTCACTATGCTTCCCCTCTCTCTCAGCCACACTCCTCTTCTTATTCGGTCTAAATCTCTTACCACTACACAATACTCCAATATCTTCATTCTTCACACCCTCTTCTTCTCTCGGCATTCTCATCCAATATGTTTCTCATTCCTTCTCTTCATCCCTCTTTACACTGATACCATCCATTGGTCAGCCCCCAGTCCCCTTATGTGCACGATGATGCTTAGCTACTACGAAAATCAAATTCCATCTTCATAACTCCCTTGTCACACAACAACATCGTAATCCAAGTAGATAACAACTTCAAGTATCTCATGTGAGATCCCTTAAATAATTCCCTTTCAACAGCACCATATGACTTAATACAATATGTCACAAATTTAGTAACATAACCTCCCAACACTTTTAAGAACACAAGGGGTTCTTAATGAACAACTTCACTCTGAATCAATAATAAATATATAATAATAATTGATTGTAAAAATATGATGATATTACAAGGACAGGGCCTGC
>ML804626.1:35518-48939 GCA_009831015.1 Picea engelmannii | reverse complement strand
TTTAGTCATGACCCTTTTATTACATTAATGTTTAATTTAATTTATTTATTATTTTAAGTCCTTTATAGTATTTATTTATTGTAACATTGCCCTTCCCTTAAATTTTTATTTTTCCTCAAAGCAATGGTAAGGAAGGATGTAACTGGCGAAATTTCTTTGACTCCTATGCTGCGTCTTCTTTCGGAATATTTTTCCATTTAATCAGGTATTCCTTGATTACTCGAGACCATAATCTCTTTTCTTGGGTGGCGATAATGGCTTCGGGCTCTAAAATGATTTTTCTTTCCTCATCCAACACAGGAAGTATAGTTTGTGCCTTTTGATGTTTCTCCAAGACTCTCTTTAGACATAATAAATGAAAAGCATTGTGGATATGACTTTTATCTGGTAAATCCAACTGGTAAGCTACGTGACTGATTTTTCTATTTATTTGATATGGTCCATAAAATTTTGGTGCCAATTTATTCTTCCCATATTGTTTAAGGGATAACTATTTGTAAGGTTGAAGTCTCACAAATACCCAGTCTCCTACTTTGAACTCTCTTTCTGTTCGTTTTTGGTCAGCTTGTTGCTTCATTCGATTCCTTGCAACTGTTAATTTTTCTTTGAGTAACTATAGGATTTTCTGACTTTCGTCTAAATGGTCTTTTACTGACACAAATTTTATGTGGCTAGTGGCCAACTCCTTCCATGATGGAGGTTCACAACCATAAATATCTTGGAATGGTATCATTTTAGCTTATGTGTGATAAGTGGAATTATACCACCACTCAGCAAGGTGCAACCATTGAAACCATTTATTTTGTTTGTCAAAGATAAAACAACGAAGATAGGTTTCTAAACATTTATTGACAACTTCTGTTTGACCATTTGTTTGAGGATGGTAAGCTAAGCTCATATTGAGAGAGGTCCCGATATGTTTGCAAAATTCTCTCCAAAAATTCCCTTTAAATTTGGCATCTCTATCACTGACGATAACCTTAGGGAACCCATGTAGTTTGTAAATATTCTTACAGAATATTTCAGTTGTTTTCTTTGTTGAATCTGTTTTCCTTACTCCAATAAAGTGTGCATACTTGGTTAGTCTATCTACTACTACTAATATTTTATCTTTTCCGTCGGATATGGGTAATCCTTCAATGAAATCCATTGAAATTTCTTCCCATTTTTTATTGGGAATGTGTAATGGGTGGAGTAACCCAGGGGTCGAAAAATTTTCATTCTTGTTCCTTTGACAGAGATCACATTCTGCTACATATTTTCGAATATCTTCACTCATCCCTTTCCAAAAATATTATCTCTGTGCATTATAGTATGTTTTGAAAAATCCTATGTGACCTGCAGCTGAGCAATCATGAGATTCTTGAAGAAACTTGGCTTTAAATCTTGAGGTGGTATTTAAGTAGATTCTCCCTTTATACCATAAGATGTTGTTCTTCCATTCGAACTTAGGGTATTGATTTAAATTTTAGATTATAGAGCAAGTCTCTGGGTTTTTTTCATACTCGGTTCGAATTTCATCCAACCATTCTGGAATGGCTATTGATATTGCAAAAAATTGTGTTTCTTCATCTTTTCATGATAGGGCATCAACCGCAATGTTGTCTTTTCCTCTTTTATGTAGAATTTCCATATCAAATGTGACAATTTTCTCTATCCACTTCTGTTGTTCGGTTGACAATGTTTTTTGTTGTAAAAAGTACTGGAGACTGTTATGATCTGTGCGTATCAAGAACTTACTTCCCAATATATATAGGCGCCATTCTTTTAATGCATGCATGATGGCAAGCATTTCCTTGTTGTAAGTGGATTGTAAGCATTATGTTTTATTTAATTTCTTTCTCTCAAAAGCTATTGGGTGCCCATCTTGCATCAATTTTGCCCCAATTCCTAAACCTAACGCATCACTCTTGATGATGAAAGGTTTGGAGAAGTAAGGTGTTGTTAATACCGGGGTTGTCGACATAATGTTTTTTAAGTTTTCAAAACATTTTTGTGCTTCCAAATTCCATTGGAAGGAGTTTTTCTTAAGGAGATTTGTTAGGGGGGTGATTAAATGACCATAATTCTTGACGAATCTTTGATAGTATCATGCCAATCCTAGAAATCCTCTTAACTTGGATATGTTTTTGGGTTTAGGCCATTTTGTGATTGCCCTAATTTTCTTAGGGTCTACCTTGACTCCTTTTTTGGATATGATGTGACCAGGGTACTCTACTTCCTCCTTGTCAAATGTACATTTTGGCATAGAATTGATTTTCCTCTAGAAGAGATAACACTTGTCCCAAATTCATCATATGCTCCTCCCATGTTTCATTGTACACTAATATATCATCGAAGAAAACTAAGACATGTTTTCATAAGTATGGGTGAAACAATTCGTTCATTTTCGCTTGGAAGGTGGCGGGGGCATTAGTTAGCTCAAAAGGCATCACCTTGAATTCGTAGTGTCCTTCATGTGTCTGGAAGGAAGTCTTGGCTACATATTCTAGTCTGACTCTAATCTGATAGTACCCAGATCTTAAATCAAGTTTTGAAAACTATCTTGCTCCATGAAGTTCACCCAACATTTCGTCAATAAATGGGATGGGAAATTTGTTTTTAATTGTTATTTTATTTATCCCTCGGTAATCTATACATAATCTGAAAGATCCATATTTCTTTAGAACTAGCACTACTAGAGTTGCATATGGACTTATTCTTTTTGTTATGACACCACATTTTAATAGGTCTTGGACTAATCTTTCTATCTCTATTTTGTGGTGATGAGGGTATTTGTATGATCTAACCTTGACTCGGCTTGATCCTGGTTTAACTTCAATTATATGTCCAATTCTTCTTTGAGGTGGTAACTCCATGGGAAGGTCTTGAAATACCTTCTTGTGTTTTTGAATTAGATCTTGGATGTATGATGTTCTGGAGTCATCGTGTTTTTATTCTTGTATTTCTATGTCGTGGCATTGGATGAAGTATGTGGTTGCTCCTTTTCGGATCATTTTTTCCATTTGTTGTGATGACACAACCTGTGTTTCTGGAAGTTGAAAACCATATAATTTATAACTTTTCCCTTGCCACTTGAATTGGATGAAATGTTCTTGGTGATTGACTGAGTATGTGCCCAAGGTTTGTAACCATTGGACTCCTAAAACCACATCTACTCCTCCCAAAGAGACAGTGTAGAGTTTTGATTCCAAATTGAAATCTTGGATTTGGAGTTTCACCTTATGGCATTTTTCGAAATTTTCAATTTTTTTGTCATCTGCAACCATTACTTTCATCTCTGGGACTAGATATACAAATAATTTGAGTTTCCTTTCAATATTGATATCGATTAAATTGTGGGTACTTCCAGTGTCGATTAGTACAGTGACATTGTCATTTTTGATATGTCCTTTTAATTTAAGAGTTTGTGGTTGGGTAATGCATGCGATGGTTGTGAGTGATATTCTTGGTGTGTTGTCTTCTATAAGCTCTGAAGTGTCATTTTGGAAATTTACCATTTCTTCATTTATTGATTCTGTTGAGTCTGATTCATCGTCTTTTTCTACTTCACAAGTGTACAATTTTTTTGAGTTATCTTCGATCTGGCACCTATGTCTTGGGTCCCATTTCTCTCCACATCATTTACATTTTCCTTCTTTTATCCGCTGGGACTCTAAACTTCTTCTTCTATCTTCACGTAGATTGGGTGGTATGTATTTTCCATTTCCTATGGTATGAGGTACACTCCTTGAGTAAACTTTGTTGAATCTTGATTGGCCTTCTAGTATTTCTTCTGCGGATTTTTCCTTGCGTATTGCTATTTCTACCGTAGTAACATCATGTAATATTAAATGATCTTGGATATGTGGCTTGAGACCACCTATGTAAGACTGGAGTAATTTATCATCGGATAATCTAAATACTCAGGTGGAGAGAGCTTCCCATTGATGTGTAAATTCATCTATGATGCCTTTTTGTTGTAATCTGGTGAGTTTTGAAAAACATTAGTTTCCCGAGATGACCTGGAATCTTTTAAAAAAATCATTTTTGAAAGAATTCCAATTATATGATTGAATTCTTCCTTTCCACCATAGATACTAATTGTATGCAGTGCCTTCGAGGTACATTCATGTGTATTTGACCTTTTCTTCATTGGTTGTAATATTATATATATGGAAATATTCTTCAGTTTTGTTAAACCAAGCCACACATTAGTTATTGCCTCCATTGTATTTTGATAATTCAATTTTGGCTTTGGGAGGATAAATTATTAAGGGTTGATGTTGTGATATAGGTTGGGAATTTGAATTGTAGGGAGGTGGCGGCGGTGGGAAGACTCGGGGTTAAATAGTAAATCACCAACAAAACCCTAAAGATGTTGACCCTTTCGGCATCACCTGCAAGCAGGTGAATTCTCACCCAAGGTACCTATGGGGAGTACAAGAACCAAGCTTTTTCATTCATTAAGGGAATGGATACAGTTCTAACATTCATTCAACATGCAATATACCTTATTCACGGAATCATAACAACATAGTAACGTATGACATATTCATCTTACTTAATATTTCAACATGTGCGTAGAACCATCATATACATATTCATATTAACCCTCAAGCATCTATTACATGTGTGCAATAAACAGATTAAACCAACACATCATGACATCAAACACATTAGAACACATGAATTTAATGTGGTTCACCCCAACTAGGTTACGTCCATAACGAATGGCTTCTTATATTATTTATTCATATTCAATCCTCACAATAAGTGCACACTGATCTTATATAAGATACATCAGTTCTACCCAAAATGCCCTAGTCATTTGCGCACACAGTGCACACTTAGCTCATTTCATCCGCCAACTCTCCTCTCTCTTACTTCCCACTATCTGACTCACTCTCATCTCTCAAAATTTCAACCACTACTCATCATGTCTCTCTTCCCATATCACTCTCATAATATATCTGACTAACTCCTCATTACATATTTATACATTGACACTAGGGCTTAGCCCATTACAAAAATGGACCAAAAGGTCTAACTAATTCAAATTAATTTATGTCTTATGCATGTGCGTGGAATCCTGAAAATGCATTAACTATCTTCCTTTCATTTAAGCATAGAGGGGCTTCCATAGTGCAACATATTAGATATCATTTTCAAGATTAACTGCGTAGAGAAAGTCATTAATCTATGACCCATATCCATGAGTATTAGTCGCAACTGACCAATAATTCTCATGATTTGAATAGCCCACTTAGCACTCATTGCATCGGGTGATGCTCACAGGGGTGAAGAAGTGAAATTGAAACCAATGAAATGAATCGCATTGCATCAATCATCACTTCTGGGGCTTGCACCCGGTAACCAGGACTTCCCAAGTAGTCACCCATCCCAATACGCCTCTAGCTCAAGTGCGCTTAACTATGGATTTTTCCCCACAGTTAAGCCCACTTGGCTTGCTACCCCATTTGCAAAACCTTAGCAAGTATTGTGCCTTATGAACTATCTAGTTAGAGCTCCCTTCACTCTTATTGTTTAAGCATAGAGGGGTTTCTCCAGTGCAACATATTAGATATCATTTTTGGGATTAACTGCGTAGAGTAAGTCATTAATCTATGACCCATATCCATGAGTATTAGTCGCAACTAACCAATAATTCTCATGATTTGAATAGCCCACTTAGTACTCATTGCATCGGGTGATGCTCACAGGGGTGAAGAAGTGAAATTGAAACCAACGAAATGAATCGCATTGCATCAATCATCACTTACGGGGCTTGCACCCAGTAACCAGGACTTCCCGGGTGGTCACCTATCCCAAGACGCCTCTAGCTCAAGTGCGCTTAACTGTGGATATGGATCATAGATTAATGACTTACTCTATGCAGTTAATCCTGAAAATGATATCTAATATGTGGAAAACTCCACATTTAAGTGCGCTTGAGCTAGAGGCATCTTGGGATGGGTGCAAGCCCTGGAACTGATGATTGATGCAATGTGATTCATTTCGTTGGTTTCAATTTCACTTCTTCACCCCTGTGAGCATCACCCGATGAAATGAGTGATAAGTGGGCTATTCAAATCATGAGAATTATTGGTCAGTTGCGACTAATACTCATGGATATGGGTCATAGATTAATGACTTACTCTACACAGTTAATCCCGAAAATGATATCTAACTGTGGAAAACTCCACAATTAAGCGCGCTTGATCTAGAGGCGTCTTGGGATGGGTGACCACCTTGGAAGTCTTGGTTACCAGGTGCAAGCCCCGGAAGTGATGATTGATGCAATGCGATTCATTTCCTTGGTTTCAATTTCACTTCTTCACCCCTGTGAGCATCAGTCGATGCAATGAGTGCTAAGTGGGCTATTCAAATCATGAGAATTATTGGTCATTTGCGACTAATACTCATGGATATGGGTCATAGATTAATGACTTACTCTACGCAGTTAATACCGAAAATGATATCTAATATCTTCCTTTCTTCTGTGCATGTTTCTCCTTAGTTGACTTGTTGTGTGGTTTGTTCTTTCCCAATTCCCAAAACTTGTCCCAAAATGTTCTTCTCCAACAATTATCAACTCGGGGTACGTCCCTTTTATTTCAAAGTTATCATACAAAGTATATGCAGGCACAATTTCTATCTAACATTGATTATCTATTGGTATGCAATCATAAGAAAGAAACACTTGGTGTAGACTAGATCACACTTATTCAAATGAAGCACTCTTGTTGAAAGTAAAACACTCTTGTTGAATTGGAAATCACACTTCACACTTACCTTAAAACACACTCACACTACTTCAAATTGAAATCACATTGTTGAAACTGAAATCACTCTTACGCTTGCATAAATAAAAGCACTTTAAAAACCTCACTCTACACACTTTCTCTAAAACTGAACACTTTCTTTGGAATTAAAACAAATTGCACACTTGCTTTGAAATTAAAACAAACTGCACACTTGCTCAAAATTGAAACAAACTCACTCCTTGCAAAAGTAAATCACTTGGCTTGAAAGAAACCACACCTTGTTGAAACAAAATAAATCTAAAAGTAACTAATCTTTATTAATCCAATAAACATTCCAAGCCTAGTTGAATGCAAAGTTATCAAGTCAACACATGAGTCCTGTAATAGCAACAATCAAATGAACTAAACCTAATTCATAGTATTGCAATGGTACAATTGATAACAACAATCCACATCTACATTAAATCACTCACAATCAATTGTAAGTAACAACAACAACAACAATCTTTTAATGAAATTCAATAACAACGATCTGAAATTACAATTGTAAAATCACACACAATAATAATAAGTCAACACTATAGAATGATTCCACCTACTAATATAGTAAAAACAACCCTGCTAAAGAGGAGGGCCCTTCCTCCTTAGTAGGGGCTGGAGAAATTACAAAATCTACAACATAAATTAACATAAATTGAATCATGAACTTGTTGAGCCTTTATTAATCAAAATCAGGTATTACAGATGCAGAGGTTGTTCCTCATCAACCGAATTGACTGTTGAACAAAAAACTAGGCTACTAACTATTGATTGATTCTCCCCCTCACAGAATTATTTTTACATAAAAATTAGTTGGGGAAGGATATAATCAAATCCACAAATTCATAAAACAAATTTTACATTTTTGGAGAAAAATCACAAAATCTGGGTTTTACTTCAATTTGGGAAAATTCATGATAAATAACTTCCCTTATCTCTCAAACCGTAGCTCATTTTGGAAAACGACTTGAGAGATACCCAATTTCCTATGCTACCGAAAAAACCCATGTCTCGGATTTTTCAAATTAATCTTCATATGCTTGAAAATCGAGGTGCAAGTTGGTGTTGGCACAAGGGCAGACCTAGGGTTCAACGCTTCAACAGCGCATCAAAAAAACCCTAACTACCGGCCCTTTCGGCAACACCTGTGAAGCAGATGAAGTCTCACCCGAGGTAGAAGCAGGGGGGGTTGCAGGACTCAGGTGTATACAACTAGGCTGGGACACAGATCTGTGATTACAATACTTAACAGAGCACTTAAACAACAATATACATTAGTTTCTTGAATCTCATTCACATCGCAGATTAAACCCTTATTACAGATCAACGCAATAACCATAAAGATCAAGTACTTCCATTCACTTAGCACATAACATTAGCTCAAATATAGCATTCAATCACCTTTAAGCACTAAGAAACAACATCATATGCATTCAACTTACATTATAACAACAACACTAAGCAAATAAACAACATAAGTCAGATCACACAAAGCATATCAAGACACGGGATATAGGTGGTTCACCCCAGTGTGGGGCTACGTGCACCAACTTCTTCTTCTTCTTTATTAGTCTTCAATCTTCTTACATTCATCTGCTCCTATGCACAGATCCAACTTCTCACTGGACAGGTGATCTGTGCACACCGCACTAGATCCACCTTCCCAAAATCAAGTCAAGGCACAGAGCCAGCTCCTTACTAGCACAAAGCCTTACTTTACACAACCAGATCGCACCAAGCAACTTACAATATCTTGCACTAAGCCAAACATACTATGCACATAGCCAACTCTTCCTACTTCTTACATCGCTTAGCTACTTATTTATACATTTACAAAGAATCCTAAACATGGGTAAACCCATGGGCCGACATCCCATAACTCATTACATAAACCCTAGTAAACCATTTGCTCGGTCCACAAGCCCGCAAAACAAGCAAGATCCTATGATCTCATCTCCGCCTGGGCACTCCATATTCGACCAGCCTATCAAAGTCCCAAAATTCCAACACGACCAATGTTTCCTCAAAACTTGGTCAAGGGCCAACAGTCCCCCAACACTCACATGTGACTCGTCTCGAGTCACTCAGATCTGGGCAACACTGCTTCGAAGGCCTCAAGATTAGCTCGAGTTGCCTTGACTTGCTTCTTCTCCAAAGCCTCCTACTCGACGAACTCCTGAATCACCTGTTCTTTAATAGGCCCTTCCAAGCGGTGTTCCACTGTCACAACCACTTGGTCTAGTTGCGAGCCTTGTCCTTCAATCTCTTCAAAAATCGTGCAAGCTTCGTCCTGCACCGGCTATAGTCTATGTGTAACTTCCATGACTTTGATCTGGATGGTAGTAATCTATTGTTGGACTAGATTTTCTCTTGTGATCTCTTCATTTTCTCAACTGCAGTGAGTGATTTCATTTGTGCTTGCACGGTGGATGCCTGATGTTGCACCTCCTGGAGTTGTGCTTCCAGTTTCCTTAGCTCCGGATCTTCTACAAAGCATTCGTAGGTCTGCACACTATGATTACTTAATTTCTTACATTATGAGGTGAGTGCCCTGATCCTTCCAACTGCGCTTCTAGAAGCTTCCTCCCTTCGATCACATAGTTCTTGCAGAGTGCTCGACACTGCTTGAAGTTCTAACTCTGTTATCCGTGCTTGAAGTTGTTGAATGGCCTCAACGAGTTTCCTCACTAGCATCTTGGTTGAATCTTCTTCCTCCTGTGCCAAGCCCAACACAGAGAGAAGTGATGTAGTCACTACCTCTTTGACCACAGTCTGCTCTACAAGCAACTAGTCTTTTTTTTTCTGTATATTTTCTTTGTCCTCCTCGAACATCGCCTGAATTTCATCTTTCTCCTTCTCGTAGGTGGTTATGCAAGACTGCGCAACTCGTAGTTTCTCCATTATCTCCTTCTTTTCTTGCTTCAAGGCTTCCATAGCCTTCTCCTTTTCTTCATGGACTCGACGAAGTCGGGGCTCTGTTGCATCTACTAGTCTTTGTAATTGGGTGGGCTCATCCCCAAAGTCTGCAATCTTCGACAGAGGAGGCGCAGTAGGTACTGCACGGCTCGAATGGATAGATTTTTGTATGTCTTTGATCTCTTTCTCGATTCATTCATACAATGTCTCCTACTTCGCTCCATGTCTATGCAAGATATCCTCGGAAGCATCCTCCACGACTTTGATGATTAGATCGAAATCGTCCTCTGAGAGCACGTTCTTGGACTGAGGCTTATTGGTGCAGGTCTTCTTTCTTGCTAAGGGTTTCTCCAGAGAAACCTTCCTTCTCTTCGATGTTTCAGCCTCTGTAGGGGGATCCTTCGGTGGTGTAAATTCGACTTTGTCTTGCTTTTCTCCTTCTTCTGGATTCACTTCATCTGCTCCTCCTCCTAGGGGTTCGTTATGGCGCAATCTCAACGGTCCAACAACGCTCTTTCCGTCAATAACTACATTTCTAGCCATTCCGGAGTGTTATTCTAACGGTCGGGGTGCCTCCAATGGTCATATAGCTTCGTCGTGGTGAAGTCCCATTTTGCGTGGTTCTGCTATTCCGACGAGGTTCAACTTCTGCAGATATGCCTCCTGCGAAGTCTTTTCCAGAGCCTCCTGTAGTTTTTCTAGATTGGCTTTCTTCTTACCGAGTTGCCTTGCCTTCTTTCCTATGATTTGAGTCTCTGGATTCCTCTTTCCATTCTTCTTATTATCTTTTCATAGCATAGTGACTTCGTGTTGCTAATGTTCTTTCAAAGGTTTCAAAGGTAATACCTCTTTGCTTACTATGTCCTAGGTGGACATACTTTCTTCTTGCATGGATAGGTCCTTCACACCTTCTTGTGTTCTTTCAACTTTGACAGCTACTTGTCTTTCATTCTGGTGCTTCGACTCAAATTATCGTTCTTCTATCAGTTGATCTATTTTTCTGGTTATGAGGTCCCTTAGTTCTTGCTTTTTTTGTTCTGTGGCTTCCTCCTCTATTTTCCTTTTTATCTAATCCTTCTCAATCCAAGTATTTCCTAACAAAAGTGGAAAAGGGGTGATGTTCTCAAAAAACTTAATGACTTCAAACTCTTCTTCAGTCGATGTTTCATGAGCAATCATAGGTATGTTAGTAACTCTTCCACATAGGGTTACCATCTTTCCTTTAAACAAGCCTATCCTTCCCAATGAAGGTATCATAGCAGGCTTTCCCAAAATTTCCCAAGTGCTTTATGGCATAATTTCCACGTGTGTTTCTTCATCCAATACACAGTCTATGTCGAAGTCTTCTATTCTTGTGACTATGCATTGTTTTTCTTTCAAGATCTCTAACAAACTGACATCATTGTGATTATCCATTGCATCTTTTAACTGTACTAACATAGTTTGAGCTTTCTTTGATTCTTTATTTTTCTTATTCTCTAACATATCCTTAGTCTCTTGATCTTCTTTATATTTTTCTTGTCTCATGTTCATCTTTTTAATTTTAGCAATCATTCTTGGGAAATCCTCAACCTCATGACCAATAACTTTACAACAAAGACAAATAGGACCTGTACCAGGGCATTCCTTAGCAAGATATCCCGATCTTCTGCAATTATAACACAATGTTATTCCTCTCTTTCTTTTAAACGATCCCCATCCTTTCTTATATTGTGCACTGGGATCACAATGTTGGATCTGTAATCTACAAAAATTATTTCTAGGTTCCTGCATCCACTTATTAGTCCAAAAATGCTTTCTATGCATAGGAATAACATATTTTTCTCTATTTCTATCAAATTTATTCAGATCAACTCTTTCTTATAACTGTGCCCTAGCTTTCAGACTTGGAAAAAATCTATCAAACATACCTAGATTCATGCTTTCGAAAAAAAAAAAATCCACTTATCTTACCTTTACCAGAGCAAAAAGCTTTAAGATATTACCTCTTTTCATCAGATCTGGTTTCTTTCTTAGCACAGAGCTTTGCAAGTTAAGTAGAATACTACACACTACAACAACATATCTACACATAGAGATTTATGTTTTCTTCAGTTCCCAGCAATCACAGTTTTAGGTCTCGGCATCAGAACAGATCTACGCACAGAGCTTTATGTTTTCTTCAGTTCCCATAAATCACAGTTTCAGGTCCTGGCAACGGAACCATTTGTTGGCACAGGGGCAGACCCAGGGTTCAACGCTTCAACAATGTACCAAAAAAACCCTAACTATCGACCCTTTCGACAGCACCTGCGAAGCAGATGAAGTCTCACTCGAGTTAGAGGCAGGGGGGGTTGCAGGACTCAGGTGTCTACAACCAGGCTGGGACACAGATCTGTGATTACAATACTTAACAGAGCACTTAAACAAAAATATGCATTAGTTTCTTGAATATCATTCACATCGCAGATTAAACCCTTATTACAGATCAATGCAGTAACCATAAAGATCAAGTACTTCCATTCACTTAGCACATAGCATTAGCTCAGATCTAGAATTCAATCACCTTTAAGCACTAAGAAACAACATTAGATTCATTCAACATACATTATAACAACAACACTAAGCAAATAAACAACATAAGTCACATCACACAAAGCATATCAAGACACAGGATATACGTGGTTCACCCTAGTGTGGGGCTACGTCCACCAACTTCTTATTCTTTTTTATTAGTCTTCAATCTTCTTACATTCATCTGCTCCTGTGCATAGAGCCACAGATCCAACTTCGCACTGGACAGGTGATCTACTCACAACGCACTAGATCCACCTTCCCAAAATTAGGTCAAGGCACAGAGCCAACTCCTTACTAACACAAAGCCTTACTTTACACAACTAGATTGCACCAAGCAACTTACAATCTCTTGCACTAAGCCAAATATATTGTGCACATAGCCAACACTTCCTACTTCTTACATCGCTTAGCTAATTATTTATACATTTACAAAGAGGCCTAAACATGGGTAAACCCATGGGCCGACATCCCATAACCCATTACATAAACCCTTTGCTCGGTCCACAAGCCCGCAAAACAAGCGAGATCCCGTGATCTCATCTCCGCCTCTGTTTTAGGATAAATTCGTGAGTGCGGACACAGACCAATCTCCCCAGATCCACCTGGATCTAGAACAAACCGTAACAGAATACTACTCTTTCCCTAGATCTAACTATTGAACGAACTAAGAGAAATGGATAACGGACATACCTTTTGAACGCTTTCCTTTAATCTCTGTTGTTCCTCGCTCTGCTACGATGCTCTTGTGTCGTCCAATCACAACAACACAAACCAATCACAGCAAAAGCATTAATNTATTCAATACCTAGTCTATACATGTGATCAAGGAATCATGTAATAAGATGACATCATCATTATGGGAAAGGGACATATTCATGTATTATATTAACTGAAAGAGAAATATACAACCTGAGCCTTGATGTCGTAGATCTCCTTTCGATGGCTTCTAGATCTGACACACACACTTGCTCATGCATGAAGAAGTTGAACCACATATGATAACTTTGTTGTTGTCTTTTGCTGTTGTAGCATCAATCCTCCATACAGTCTTGCACCAATTCTCCCATCAATCTCTTGCTAACTTGCTTATGCTTGTTCTTGTTAACCTTTTCCATAAGTAATCTCCTCATTATATAGGAGAAGATTGATTAGTTACTTGGATAG
>ML804626.1:22254-35418 GCA_009831015.1 Picea engelmannii | reverse complement strand
GGGGATCGCACCCGGCCTGAGCCACACCAACCCTTAACATGGTTGGATTTTTTGTCCCCGCAGGTTTCGAACCGGTGACTTTAACATCACAGAGTGGCTTAACAACACACTCTGTCACCGACTGTCCTACACCTCGGGGACGATATTCATTAATTTATTAAAAAGGAAGGAAAACGAGCATTACTTAACCACTAAAGCATAAATAAGTATGAAATGGTATTTTACGTGAAACTATGGTAAATGGAGTGATAAATGAGCGGTAAGAGGTTGTAAAATGAATGACATGGATGTCTGTAAGTACTAATAATGGTGACAAATCAACAACCCAACAAACACTACTCATAGAAAATTACAATAACAAAGATTGTTGCTCACTTTGATTGAGCTAATATTTCTAGTGAAGAAAACAATGTGTATATTCATGTTTTAGTAGAGTGGTACTCAAAAAAAATTCATGATGAATTTGTAGGCTTATAGATATAGTAAGATTCAGAGCAATAATATGCCACTCATGTCAGAAAACACCTTTCAACTACTAATCGAGTGAAACATTAATTGCAGATTGATGACGTTTAATTTTTATCGGGTGATGCTTTTCACTTTCATCGATGCCCAAACCTAACTTTCTAGTCCATGAATATTTTCAAATGTGAAGAAAAAGGTAATTTGATTGGCAATAGAAACAACTTTAGATAAAAAAAAAATAGGAGTGAAAAGCATTTTTTTCAAAGCCAAAGATAATTTTGATGCCTTATCCTTTTGCAAAAAATGTATCAACAAATTTTAAAACATTTCAATGATGTTTACTATTCATTTTATTTGTTAGTCAAAAGTTATTTTCTCCTATCATCAGAGCATGGGATTTTCTTTTCTATTATTGGAGTTTATTTGTCACTTTTATCGAAGTTCTATTTCTACTTTCATCAGAGTTAAAGTTTATCAAAGGGCAACTTAAACTTTTATCAAAGTCAAAGTTTTACTTTTGTTTTGATGATAAACAAAACTATTGCATCCATGATGTTATCATAGGTTCTTTTTTACTTTTGTGAAATATGAAGGTGTGAACCTTCCTCCCATAAATCAAAGCTATCAGAGTAAACCCATGACTTTCGTCGGAATCGAAAGTGAAACTTCAACTCTGATTAAAATAGAACTTTTTATCCACAAACAATAATAAGTTGTTTTTTGATATTTTAACTTAGATATATTTTTTGAAGTTTTTATGAATAAAAAATCAAACATGACAAAGAAATTGTTTTAGAAAAAAAATTCATTAGACTTGAATATAAATGGATCCAAAAGAGAAAAACCAAGAGAGAGAGAAGTCTTACCAAAAAATTTCAAAAAAAAAAATTAGGGTTTGTTGAGGTCTCAACAAGGTCTTAATATGTAATGAAATAATGGTTAGGTGCAACAAGGAGTACATTAGCAAGAGTTGTTGTCGATATTTGAACAATTATCCATTGACCTTATAAATATTATGCATGTGATAATAGAAATATATTTATGATACCTAATATGTTTTTTTTCACTTGGGTTTAGCTCGAGTAGTTGGGAGGAATTTGTTATCCTTCCCACCTAGGTTCAATCCCTGCCAGTGACATGTTGAGCTCCTAATGAGTATATTGTTGTAATGGCTTTGAGCTGCGTTGTTAACCAACCTTGTGCCCTGAATATTCTAGGGTTTACTTCAGGACCATCCTTGAAATGAGGGGAAGTACTAGAGGATTTTCCTTGGGCAGTGTAACCTGGAAAAAAAAAACTAATATTGTTTTTAGGATTCTTAATTAGATTTGATCAAAACTAAGTCTCATTCAAGGAATCAAATGGGTGGAAAATGCCTATTATATTACCTATATGGATGTATAATATGGTCATTCTTTTAGATGAAATGTGATAATTGTGAATAGGTTAGAATCAATTCATGGTTAAGTCAAATAAGTCAACGAAGAAATCTATTTGACTTGAGTCATAAGTAGACCTAGAGGAACAAACTTATATTCCTTGTTCCGATTAAATTAGTGAGGAATTCCCTTTACTAGTCATAATTTATGAGAATTTTCTTACTCGATATCCAGAGGTTTTTCCCAAGTCGTTCAGGGATTTATACACTCACAGTGAGTATTTATAAGTACTCGTGTATAGAGGTGTAAGATAAATAGTGTACTAGCGATGTTGATTTATTTCTCTAGCTAGGAGAGTGATCTGTTGTAGGATCAAAGATTTTTGTTCTTCCTCATGATGAATTAGATCCTTAGATAAGGTACAATTCCTATTATCTATTGAGTTTGTAGTTGGGATTGCAATAATTAGATGGGTTAGGTTATACCTTTTTTATAACGTGGACCAATAAAATAACTTTTTATCTTAATTTAGTGTGATTTCCAAAAATTATGATGTTATATGCATAAATAAAATATGTATTTTATGACATTGTATGTTTTTGTAGTTGCCCACTAACATTTAAAACATCAATAACCCATCATGTCTCCATGTGTTAAGTTGCTTGAAGTTGCAACTACTAGAAATTTTTAATTATATGTAGGCTCCTTTTCAATACATCCCTCGTTGACCAAAGAAGCCCTATAGCATTAACATCTATAACATATTATTCCAACTATCATTTTTATGTTCAAGTATAGTGGAAATGGAAGTACTAGGTCATTATGGTTTTCATAATCTAGGAGGTCACAAAAAGTAATTAAATTGTGAAAGTAGTGTTGAGATAGTTTGGCTAATATTCACATGTGGTCGTGTGCTAGCCTACTTTGTGGATAATTGAGGCTCTTAATGAGACAACTTGTAACTAGTAGTGAATAGTTACATCAATATTATACTTTATTATATTTTAGGGTAGAGTCATCCTAGCGTCTTCCTTGGGGATAGTGCCTTAACCCTAATAGGAGTGGTATTAATACACCACATTTCTCATTTGTTAAATCATCACATTCATATTTTTTAATCATTATTTTTCCTAAGGGAACCTACACCAATTTGCTCTACTTTTGTTGCACTCTCATGAAGTATTTTATGGTCGTGATTAATTTCAACATGTTTATCGGATTAGGGTTTGTTGGAGAATTCAATGTAGATCCTCTACCTCTTGATTTATCATATGGTATCAAAGATAGTGTGGATTTTTCTTTCTATATCCAATGCTATGCAATTTTTGTAGTTCTAAAATTAGGGTTTCATCTTTATTTCAAGGGTGGTACATATATGGAATTAGGATCTTTTGGCACCCCTTTTTTACAACAATTGGTGTTTTAGGGTTTGTCACGCTCATATTCCCTAATGCACCACTAATTCCTAATGTTTCTTGGGTTTCTTTTGAATTGAAGTAATTTTGTTGTGATTTTGATCCATCCTTAAGCATCATAACACACTTTTTTCCTTTTAATTCAACCAAAAATTGTTGTTGATATGCACTAGTATTGTGACATCTATGGAAGGAAATGGTTTTTCCCATACAATGGAGTTAAATATCATGCATGGATATTCTAACGAAACCTCTACTTTTCAATAAAGGATTATGGATGTATTTGGAGAAACCATATCTTGATACAATTGATGACAACTATGATCTTATATGTATAAAGAAGGATGAAGCTCCTAGATTGATCACTCTGTAGGTGGAACCAAAACTTGTCCATCACATAAAAACAAAGGTGAAGGATTTTTGGGATGTTTTTCACTCCTTATTTGGTGCAGTGAACACCACTCAAATCAATAGACTTGAGGCAAAGCTCTCCAACCTCTTAAAATGGAAAGTTTTTCTATTGTTGAGGAGTACATTTCTAGGTTCAAGTTATCAAAGTAGGCATTCTCACAAGTGGTGGTAAATAACAAATGGATCTTAAATAGATCGATATTTTCTTTCGGGGAAAATACCCTACAGTAGTGGGATTACTACAGCAAATTGATAACTGTAAAGAAAACAAATTCCAAAGGTAACACACAAAGAAGATTTTAAAATCAAATCAATTGAAATAACTATCTTAAGGAGAAGAAAAATGAACTCACTAACGGTCCTGTGTTTGATGTCATTCCTAAATCCTGGAATATTCTCGCTCTTTACCGATAGTTTCCTCTACATCCTGCAAGAACTTCAAGCATACAAGTCTTTGAATACAATGGAATAATCAATGCAACTAGTGTCCTACACTAGTTGCATACAATGGAATAATCAATGCAACTAGTGTCCTACACAACATATATGAAATAATTGCAAGTTAAATATTTAAAACACAATGTTTTTCGAAGGAATGAGTTTCTTATAAATATTTAACTTTTCGGTAGTTACATTGTATACTTGTCTTGTGCGGCATTTACTTATCGAAAGAGACTCTGGGTCCCTCCACCCAAGATCATGTTATAAAGGTTGGTATTGACCTTCAATTCACCGAGAGATTCAAGTAGGATATAAGGGAAACTCCTAGTCAGATAGGAAGGTGATCAAAGAAGGTTGGAAACAAGGGTTTCCAGATCAATTACCAGCAGAGGATGTGAAGTATATGGGATTACAGACATGGCAAGTGTAGCCAATTTGATGTTTTCTCTGATATTAAATGAATCATTACCTTTATCCTTAGACAAAATGTTATGTTTAAGCCATCTCTAATTGGTTAGAGATGGTTGAGTACGGGTAAACGAAGTTAGGAAACTAACCAAACCTATAACTCAACATTTAATTAGGAAAAAAATAAAAAAATTAAGCATTTATTAGCATGTACGTGACTTTCCTTGGAGCAACCCTCATATATGTGTGTTGCATAACTGCAAGGGTGCTTACAAGTTCCAAAAAGGTGTTTTTAGAAGGTCTCAAGGAGGTATGGTGATGTAGGAGCATCTCTCCATGTCGGTCAACCGGCTAGCCAACCACGTCAAGCGCACGCATTCAAAACTGAAGAGGGGCGCTACCCTCATTTTGATTTAAAATTGAATGTAATTAAATGTTTAAGTTGTTCATCTAGGAAGTCGTGCCTTTGCGTAGGCCGTAGATAAGATAGGCCTTTAATGTTTGCAAGGCTGAGATCTAGATCTGGATTGCAGACTAGATAGCCCATTCAATGTAATTGAATAGGGTAGGTAGGTTGGAGGGAAGAGCTCTAAGAGCCCCCTCAGGTAAAAGAGATTTGGGATCTCATTTTGGAAAGAAGAGTAGAGGGGTAAGAGTTAGAGTCTACGAGTAGAGTGCAGAAGAGAAGAGCTGAGACCTTGTTACAAGCCGTGCTCAGGAACACCTTGTAAATACAGGCATTTGCCATTTTAATAAAAACAACAGTTTTTCCTGCATCTTTCATGTGTTGAATGAATGTCTGTGAGTGTTCTTTATATGATATGAATGTATGTTGTAGATGTATGCTAGGTATTTGCAGGGAGTTGTTTAAGTTTCAGGCTTGAGAGGTTCTTTGTGGTTTCATGCCAAGACAGTGTGACAGAGTACTGCGGTCTCTGAATACCGGTGCATAGATGCACTTCTGAACTCTGCGGATTCAGACAAAGACATGCGAGGCACAGAAGTTGAAATCAACAACTCGGATGGAAGACCTCAAGGTTGTTGAATACCTTGGAGGCAAGGCTGTGTATGAGAAAGACACAGTTGCAGACAAAAACTCCTTTTGAGTTTTGTAAAACTCTACCAAGGGGGAATTGAGCACGGGCATATAGTGCTGAGGAAGAACTCTGCTGTGAGTTCAAACTGAAGAAAGAATCACTAAGGATTCAGAGAGCTTTTCCAGGTGGGCATCGAGCAAGTGCATAGGGTGCACAGGAGAGGACAGAACTGTTGGATGTTCTGTGAGAAGACACTCTGTCAGGAGGGCATTGAGTAGATGTGCAGATAGGCACAGAAGAAAAGAACTCTTTCAGTTCTGTAATTTGAAGAAGAATCTAGAGAAGGATATTCACAGGGTTATTGAACACCCTGCAGACTCAACAATAGGTTGCTTGAGTGAATAAGTGCCAGGAGGGCGTCAGATTCTCCATCTGAAGGAGTGGAAAAAGGATAAATTCCTTAGAGGTCGAAGCTATAGGAAAATCTCAGAAGAGATAGCACCTTCGTGCGTGCAGAGACTCTACAAGGAGTGCAGGAGTCATGGAAACCTCTTAAGGTTTCAGAGAAAGTCAAGCTCAGGAGGGCGAGTGCTTTTACGCACAGAGTCATAGCCGCAGGGGTCACAGAACAGAGAAAAGTTCGAGGCCTCTAGCACTTGGAAATTCTTCCGAGTCAGGGAGAAAGCGCGTAAGCTCGGGAGGAGCAAAATTGTCGTCGGATCAGCCAAAGAGATCTGGACCGTTGAAGTTTCCACATCCAGGGAGCAGTGGAGGAGTGCACAGGACAGAAGAGATCGTGAGCCATTGGACCTCACGCAGATCGTCGATAGCCGTCGGATTGATCGGAAGTTGCACGAGGTTTAAACCTCAAGCACAGAGACGAAAGTCCCGAAGGAGGAGTTGGTATCAGGATTTTGGACTTCGGGATTTCAGAGGTCTTGAGGACATGAGGTTAGGACACTCCATGGTGAAAGTCCTGAAATAGCGAAATAGATCTGAGTCGTCTGTTGGAAGGAGGACACATGTCGCAAGATCGCCCACATCGGGGATTCGGACACCGGGACTCACAGAGGAAGGTGAGTATTTTGAATTCGCACCTGGTGAAGTCCCGAAACAATCTAGACCGTCCATCCGTGGAGGACACGTGGCAGAGATCGAGCGTCCGTCGGGATTTCGGATATCGGGGATTCGAGTTGACAGAGGATTGTGTCACAGGAGGTTGCAAGTCACAAGATCGTGAAACGACGAGGACCATCCATCTGAGGGAGGACACTTGGCAGCAATCCAGGATTTTGAGAAAAATCCTGAAAGGAAGATTCCATCAGAATTTCAGAAGTCGGGAATTCGGGAGTTCCATTGACAAGAGGTCTGGCTCTCGCATTGATAAACCCCGAAAGGATCACGATCGTCCATTTGAGTAGGACACGTGGAAGAGATCGGAGGGGTTTCGGCATTTCGAAATTCAAAACTTCATGAGTTCCGAGGACAAGAGGACAGCGCATTTTGGGGATTGAAAACCCGAAATCGCAAAAGGAGAAGACCCGGGAAGAATAGCATTTCGGCATTTCGGGTATCGACATTTCAGGAGTCGAGAGGCCAAGAAGTCAGACTCTTGCGTGGATAAATCATGAAGGACATAGGACTGCGGTCATATGGGAAATGGTCACATGGACCAAGGCATAGCCCAGGGGGATAATTGTTGATAAAGTCGTTTCGACATTTCGGCATTTCAGAGATCGGAAGGTCGAGGAGTCGAGGAATATTGACATCAGGAAACAAAAAGTATCGAAACCCGAAATTTCCTATCGGGGAAAAAGCCATAGACGTGTACAGAGGTCGTGGCCGAGAACATAAGGACATGTGGATCAGGAATCTAATATTCTAGTGGGAATCGAAAGAGATAATTCAGCTCGGAAAGGTGAAATTAGAACGATCCTTAAGACCGGGAGGTCAACGCAGAGACTTTGTCGAGGCAGAGTAATGGCACGTCTGCATCAAAGTGGTATCAGAGCGAGAACTTTGTTTGTATATTTCAAGCGGAGGGAGAAGACGAAAGGAGACAGAATGTTGGAGACTCTGTAAAGGATTGCTTGCAAGTGAGCAGCAGGTTTGCCAGGAGAGCAGATAGAGACAGCAATATGGCTACTGAAGGTCGTAGATATGTTAGAAGGAAAATCCCAGAGCTGATGAGCACAGCCAAAAGGGGGAAAGAACTTGCTGACATCAGGGCAAGAATGGAAGAACTTGAACTGTGGATGCAACAGAATACCAGGTCAAGATGGGTACACGAATGACCCATGAAGACAAAGGTAAATTGGCCAGTCAAGGAGTTGATGGCTAGAAGACAGCATAGGCTGATAAGAGGATGGTTGAGGTATGCGGAAAACCTCAATGGACCAGAAGAAGAAATGGTTCAGATATGTGAACTAGAGACTGGGAGAATTCTCGGTGAAGAGAATGAAATGGGATCAGTTGAAGATCTCAAGAACTGCCAGGAGGGCAGAGAGGAAATTCCAAATTGCCAGGTGGGAAATGGATCGAGATCGTTGCGAGATCTCATAGACTGCCAGGAGGGCAGTAGAAAGTTTCCAATTTTCCAGGTCGGCAAGGGGATAGAGATGGGACTGTCTGAAAGTCTCATGGACTCGGAGGAGAGTTCAATTCAGTCTGAGGTGCTGATAAAGATGGGATCAGTTGATCTCATAGTCTGCCAAGGAAGCAACAGGAAAATCCCATATTGCCAGGTGGGCAGGGATGAGCAGATGAGACTATCTAAGGGTCTCATAAACTCAGAGGTGAGTTTGGATTAGCGGATGCAACTGACAGAAGAGGAGGATCAAAGGAATCTTCTGATGATTGGAGGAATTCAGATATTCCTGCCACATAGCTCTGAGGAGGCCAAAGTCTGTGTTGCAGATGAAGCAGCAACAGCAGGAGAAAGACAGCCAGCTGAGACTGTCAAAGAAGAATTGGAGCAAGTATTTGAGACTGCCCAAGCAAAAGAAGAAGAAAAGAATGAGCATTCTGAGGAATGGCTCAATACTTTCGGCCAGGTAGCTGAAAGGACTGCAACATGGTAGTTTTCAGAAGAAGAAGAAGAAGTAGCAGATAGCATTAGATTTGCAGATCTGTATGAGGAGATTGAAGCCCTGGAAAGAAGGGTAAAGGTGAAAAGTGTGCACATCCAATAGGTGAAGTTGGCAGCAGATGAAGAAGGCATGGGAGATCATAGTGATCTGCCCATTTGTAGAATTTTTTTACAGATGAGGAGACTGCATGAGCAGAGCCAGCCACTGGAGAAGCTGGACGAAGTGATCGAGGAGATCCGAGAGCTGATGATCAGGTCGACAAGGACTGCCAGCGAGGAGGCGTTGGGCAGAAAAGAAGAAGTAGGAGCAACAACACAGAAGCAGCAGCAGCAGTAGGAAAATGGAGCAGATGAACAGCTCCAGAAATCTGTTTGGGAACCAGGAGGATTTCAACAGCTGAGATGGGAAGCTCATGAGCAGGAGCTCATGAATTTTGCAGCTGAGGAGTATGATGCAGGAGCATCTCTCCACGTCGGCCAACCGGCCAACCAGCCACGTCAAGCGCATGCATTCAAAGCTGAAGAGAGGCGCTTCCCTCATTTTGATTTAAAATTGAATGTAATTAAATGTTTAAGTTGTTGAGCTAGGAAGCCATGCCTTTGCGCAGGCTATAGATAAGATAGGCCTTTAATGTTTGCAAGTTTGAGATCTAGATCCGGATTGCGGACTAGAAAGCCCATTCAATGTAATTGAATAGGGTAGGTAGGTTGGAGGGAAGAGCTCTAAGAGCCCCCTAAGGTAAAAGAGATTTGGGATCTCATTTTGGAAAGAAGAGAAGAGGGGTAAGAGTTAGAGTCTACGAGTAGAGAGCAGAAGAGAAGAGCCGAGACCTTGTTACAGGCTGTGCTCAGGAACACCTTATAAATATAGGCATTTGCCATTTTAATAAAAACAACAGTTTTTCCTGCATCTTTCATGTGTTGAATGAATGTCTGTGAGTGTTCTTTATATGATATGAATGTATGTTGTAGATGTATGCTAGGTATTTGCAGAGAGTTGTTTAAGTTTCAGGCTTGAGAGGTTCTTTGTGGTTTCATGCCAGGAGGGTGTGACAGAGTACTGCGGTCTCTGAATACCGGTGCATAGATGCACTTCTGAACTCTGTGGATTCATACAAAGAGATGCGAGGCACAGAAGTTGAAATCAACAACTCGGGTGGAAGACCTCAAGGTTGTTGAATACCTTGGAGGCAAGGTTGTGTATGAGAAAGACACAGTTGCAGACAGAAACTCCTTTTGAGTTCTGTAAAGCTCTACCAAGGGGGCATTGAGCATAGGCATAGAGTGCTAAGGAAGAACTCTGTTGTGAGTTCAGACTGAAGCAAGAATCACTAAGGATTCTGAGAGCTCTGCCAGGTGGGCATCGAGCAGGTGCATAGGGTGCACAGGAGAGGACAGAACTATTGGATGATCTGTGAGAAGACACTCTGACAGGAGGGCATTGAGTAGATGTGCAGATAGGCACAGGAGAAAAGAACTCTTTGAGTTCTGTAATTTGAAGAAGAATCCAGAGAAGGATCTTCACAGGGTTACTGAACACCCTGCAGACTCAACAATAGGTTGCTTGAGTGAAGAAGTGCTAGGAGGGCATCAAATTCTCCATCTGAAGGAGTGGAAAAAGGATAAATTCCTTAGAGGTCGAAGCTACAGGAAAATCTCAGAAGAGATAGCACCTTCGTGCGTGCAGAGACTCTACAAGGAGTGCAGGAGTCATGGAAACCTCTTAAGGTTTCAGAGAAATTCAAGCTCAGGAGGGAGAGTGCTTTTACGCACAGAGTCATAGCTGCAGGGGTCGCAGAACGAAGAAAAGGCCGAGGCCTCTAGCACTTGGAAATTCTTCCGAGTCAGGGAGAAAGCGCGTAAGCTCGGGAGGAGCACAACTGTCGTCAGATCAGCCAAAGAGATCTGGACCGTTGAAGTTTCCACGTCCAGGGAGCAATGGAGGAGTGCACAGGACAGAAGAGATCGTGAGCCGTTGGACCTCACGCAGATCGTCGATAGTCGTCGGATTGATCGGAAGCTGCACGAGGTTTAAACCTCAAGCACAGAGACGAAAGTCCCGAAGGAGGAGTTGGTATCAGGATTTCAGACTTCAGGATTTCGGAGGTCTCGAGGACATGAGGTCAAGACACTCCATGGTGAAAGTCCTGAAATAGAGAAATAGATCTGAGTCGTATGTTGGAAGGATGACACGTGTCGCAAGATCACCCACATCGGGGATTCGGACACCGGGACTCACAAAGGACAGTGAGTATTTTGACTTTGCACCTGGTGAAGTCCCGAAACAATCTAGACCGTCCATCCGTGGAGGACACGTGGCAGAGATCGAGAATCCGTCGGGATTTCGGATATCGGGGATTCGAGTTGACAGAGGATTGTGTCACAGGAGGTCGCAAGTCACAAGATCGTGAAACGACGAGGATCGTCCATCTAAGGGAGGACACGTGGCAGCAATCCAGGATTTTGGGAAAAATCCCGAAAGGAAGAGTCCATCGGGATTTCAGAAGTCGGGAATTCGGGAGTTCCATTGACAAGAGGTCTGGCTCTCACATTGATAAACCCCGAAAGGATCACGATCGTACGATTGAGTAGGACACGTGGAAGAGATCAGAGGGGTTTCGGCATTTCGGAATTCGGAACTTCGGGAGTTCCGAGGACAAGAGGACAACGCATTTCGGGGATTGAAAACCCAAAATCGCGAAAGGAGAAGACCCGGGAAGAATAGCATTTCGGCATTTCGGGAGTCGAGAGGCCAAGAAGTCGGACTCTTGCGTGGATAAATCGCAAAGGACATAGGACTGCAATCGTATGGGAAATGGTCACATGGACCAAGGCATAGCCCAGGGGGCTAATTGTTGATAAAGTCGTTTCGACATTTCGGCATTTCAGAGATCGGAAGGTCGAGGAGTCAAGGACTCTTGACATCAGGAAACAGAAAGTCTCAAAACCCGAAATTTCCTATCGGGGAAAAATCCATAGACGTGTACAGAGGTCATGGCCGAGAACAGAAGGACCTGTGGATCAGGAATCTGAGATTCCAGTGGGAATTGAAAGAGCTAATTCGGCTCGGAAAGGTGAAATTAGAACGATCCTTAAGACTGGGAGGTCAGCGTAGAGACTCTATCGAGGCAGAGTAACGACACATCTGCGTCATATGGGGAAGAGTTGTCTGCAAGTAGGATAGGGACTGGGCCAATAAGAGCATCAATTCTTCAATGGTGGAAATTGACACTATAACAATATTTTTCTTAATAACCTCACTCAAACATTCAAAAAAAAATCTATCATTTTTTTATAGAATTTCTCTTTTCCTTCCAAATCCTACTTCTCCTACTTTGGAAAATGTATTTTTCAATCTTATCCAACATTAAGTCACCCTGAGAAACTCGACTGAACTATCTCCCTAGGAGAATTCCCACACAAGCTACTCCCTCCTCATGTATGCATGAGTCTTTAGGGGACAATTATAGGTTTTCGAAAAACAAGAGGTGATTATGCTCATATTGCGATAAGAAGGGACACATGTTCAAAAAATCTCGTTTTTTACTTCAAACTATTGAAGATATTGCTCGACAAACAACTCAAAATGATGATCTCTTCGAAGACAAGGTTGGTGAGTACACATACTTGGTTGTGCATATTAATTTATGGTCATACAACTCCACTCAAAAATGGATTGTGGATTCTAGGGATACCGAACATATGATGAAGCATCGACACCTCCTCTCTTATTACAATGATCAACATAAAGGTAAACATGTAACTATTTATGATAACTCCACTCTCCCAATCTCTAGTACTATTCAAATTAATAATGATCTGTAAAAATATGTTCTCCTCGTTCTTGGAGTGGGACCCAACCCTGTCTTTATTTACTGCATTACTCACAACAATAAAATGGTGGAATTTTGGCCAAAGATATGAGTTGTTAAAGACATCAATGACAACTTCGAAGTTGTTGCCTCTAAACATTATGATGAAACCAAACATATGTGCAAGGTGGGGAAGTATTCTTTGCCTACAACATCAAATAAGATCATTGCAGTGGTGGCCAATGTAGATGATGAAAGCAAGCTATGACACTTTCGTTTCAATCACTAAGGCACATGAATCATATTCACCGTGTTGAAGACCTTTCAAAAATCAACCCTCAACCCTCCTAGTGGTGTTTGCTAGGGTATGTGTATTGGGTAAGCATCATTGAGATTCATTTTCAAAGGATAACTCAAGACATGCCTCTAAACCCCTTGAGTTAATACATAGTGATATTTGTGGTTGTTGGATCATGTTGTCATTGATGGAAATGGTTTGATTGATTGATGTCAAGTGATTGATTGATGTCAAAGGATTGATTGATTGATGATTGATGTAGTATAATATGAGAATGCATAGATGAAGATGGATCAATGAGTTGTCATTGATATGATGAAGATGGATCAATGAGTTGTCATTGATACATGATGAAGATGGATTGTTGTGGTTTCATTGGTATATGATGCATTGTTGGAAAAATGTATAGA
>ML804625.1:161359-182093 GCA_009831015.1 Picea engelmannii | reverse complement strand
AAGCACCTTCCCCAGTTCAGTTTCTCCCTTGATGCACCGCGCCATCTCTTGTCGACTAGACAAATACTGAATCAAGCTGTTAGAGAGGACATCTACAAATTGTACATTCAAGTCACTTGGACCTCACCTCCGACGAGCCTAGGCCCGAAGATGCTCTTCTATCTAGAACACTTTTTGGAGCTGCGGGATGGCATCATCGTCTGCCCCCCTTATACGCGTAGGCATTGGATGCACTCGCTCAGGATCCCTTTGGAACAGCTCTGGGTCGATTCTCATTGACCCCGGATTGAGACATACCACCATATACCACGGTCTAATAGGATTTGCCAGATGTGCCACACATAGGAGTCGGAGACAGAGATGCACCTCATCTTTAGGTGTCCTCTATACTATGAGATCAGAGGACGCTATCACTGCCTCTATAGGGACTCAAGAGGCTCCCTCTCTACTTTCTTCTGGTACAAAGACCAGAGATGCCTATCCCTCTTCATCGGGGAGATTTTCAACCATAGATCACAATTCCTGCATGCCATCCCCGCCTTGGGATGACCAAGACAATCACAATCACCTCTTACTTTAATGTCGGTTGATCCATCAAATCAGAGCAACAATAATGGCGAGCAAAGTCCCAGAGTGCACTAGACAATATATTGGTGAGACCTTGTGTCTTTCATGAACCTCCTCCTCTGGGAGACCAACAGATATCATCGTGACCGGTTCGAAGGTGTCGAACTGTGCATCAGTCCATACATCCTCGAAGAGTTAGAGAGATCAACTCCATACAAATCCAAAGCAGGGCATCTCCCAACCGACAAACTACCTCTCAGATCCAAAGGAGCAACCAAAGATCTATCCAGTGTTTCTTTCTTTCGACCTCAAATGCTAGAAGTGTCCCCCACCCCTACATCCCCCCAGGATCATACATTCAAACCCTCTAATGGTTCCTGAGGTCTCCAACAACGAGCCAGTGCCCAATTCGCCCGCCTCCTTTGGCCTTCAAACCTGGGAGACCTTGACATCCTTTAGTCTCATCGTTAGACCTCTCTCTCACTCTCTCTCTCTCTTGACAGACTCTTGAGTTGTCCAATTTCAATCTTGGACATACTCACTTATATTTTGGATCATCGTACCTTTGGTCACAGTTATAGACATGTGTTTTGAGGCTATACTACTATAGGTTTCTTTCTTTATGTTATTTTCCGCATTATCTAGGAGTTGTGCTTGCACTCCCACATTGTATTCATACTTGTTGTTTTCTTCAGTCCCATTGACCTACTTTTGTGGTCATTTGTTGGACATTAATAAAATTATCTTATCTTAAAATTATAACGGAAGTGCAAAAGCAACTCATAAGTTCTAGCACAAGTGATAGCAAGTATGTATGGACTATTCAAATCATGAGAATTATTGGTCAGTTGCGACTAATACTCATGGATATGGGTCATAGATTAATGACTTACTCTACGCAGTTAATCCCGAAAATTATATCTAATATGTTGCACTGTAAAAGCCCCTCTATGATTAAATATAAGAGTGAAGGGAGCTCTAACTGGATAGTTCATAAGGCACAATACTTGCTAAGGTTTTGCAAATGGGGTAGCAAGCTAAGTGGGCTTGATTGTGGGAAAAACTCCACAGTTAAGCGCGCTTGAGCCAAAGGCGTCTTGGCATGGGTGACCACCTAGGAAGTCCTGGTTACCGGGTGCAAGCCCCGGAAGTGATGAATGATGCTATGTGATTCATTTTGTTGGTTTCAATCCCACTTCTTCACCCCTGTTAGCATCACCCGATGCAACGAGTACTAAGTGGACTATTCAAATCATGAGAATTATTGGTCAATTGTGACTAATACTCATGGATATGGGTCATAGATTAATGACTTACTCTACGCAGTTAATCCCGAAAATTATATCTAAGTATGTACATATGAATCTTCATCCTGTAAAAGGGAAGGGCTAAATGACTTATGCAGGATTGTATTTACAGGCTGATGGGCTAAATGACTTATGCAAGATTGTATAAAAGGTGCAGACTAGAGCCAACCTGTATTTAATCAGTAATTATTGGGTAAGATGAGGCACCCTATTTTGTTGGAATGTAACGCTTGCACCAGCTTTGGTGCTTTTGACTAAAAAATCATTTCTCTTTAGAAAAACATACATTATGTTTAAGTGTGTGAAAAGGAAAAACTTATACTCTGTCGTGATTGAGACGGGGCATCACCATGATATTAAGCCCGGCTCAAGCCCCGGTAAACGTGGAGCTCTGAACCTGTGTACAAGTTGGCCAAGTTTGACAACCCACATTAAAGTGGATTTGTCGTGATAATGTGGATCTGTCGTGATAGATTACTTACACTCATGCCACCTGATTTGTGCGGTACTTTGCTATAAAGCTCGCCTGCAAATGATTGTGTTTCTGAAGATGATGGAAGACCATATTCTAGAAGTCGGCTTGCCACGTCTGCAACTGAAGATGATTTCTTAGCTGCAAATATACAGCATGTCATCACAATTTGTAAAAATTGTCTCCCCTGCAATAACCAAAGCAAAGAAAAAATTCCAATGCTAAACCAAATTTCTAAGCTCCGGGTTCTCAGAATAGCATGCTCACCGAGGCCAATGATAAAAGAAACCACTGCTGGCTGGGAATAGCCCAGAAGCATGTGCAATTGATCGGAAACCCATATTTGTAGGCGTTTTTCGTCCGCCATGATGAGAAAATAGAATGAAATCAATTGTGAGAAGCAAAGCAAATGCTCCTCTGATCTTTCCAGGCCTGTTCAAATGCAATCAAGAGAGTTTGTCCTAGGACTTTAAATAATGCCTTGAAAGTATATAGCAGTAACAGCATTAATCAAATATCAAAAAGCTCCACACAAAAACATATGGAATTCTTACCTCGAATTTTCTATGATGCCATGAATTCGTTGCTCTTAAACCCTAAGAAGCCCTGAAACCCTAATCTCCAGTCACCAAATCAGACTTTACTTGTCGAAGCAACCACTACTGTGAGCTCTTTATTCACTCTTGTAGCAAAAGATGGAGAAGCCTCATATTGCCGAAAGATTGCTAGGTATTTGCTGCTTTCGATCATTTCAATTTTTGTGTGGTGAAATGAATTCATCAGTTCATTCAACTTGACATTTAAAATCTGAGCAGGCGCTGCCCGATGATAACCTTAGTTGGAGTGATGAAAATTTGCTGTGTATAAGAAAAGCTGTTTAAACTAAGTCCGCGAATATTTTTTTGTACCTTCTATTAATCGCCGAGTGAATTCACGGCGTCGCAGAAGCCATTAATCTATGGTCTAATCCGAAGATTAAACATAACAAAGATATGGGCTAAAATCTGGTGCGCTTGAAAATTTATTACTGGTACCTGGTAGTGGCATAGGATATTAAATTGTTTGGGTTCCAGGCTCGAGTTGCAGCCTGCCCAACTTCGAGCCGAGTGCGACTACTGGAGGGAGAGTTTGAAAGAGAGCTCTTCGAAGAGAGCTCATGTGTATATATACATTTTGGAAAATGTATGAGATAGATCTACATATGTATATCAGGTGTTGGTTTTCCGTTTTATGCCGGGGATATTTATATGTCGCAACTTCACACAAAGTTGCATAGGTTGAATGTTTATCAATGACTTGATACCTTATATATATATATCTTGATATGGTTGGTGCAAGGTTTTGGTATTTACTGGTTTTGGGTATTTCTCCATATAATCATATTGGTGTTGGGAATTTCTCCATATAATCATATTGGTGGAGATAGACTTGACATATAGTTGATGGTTAAAAGAGTCGATTTTGGAGTACATTGGCTCATTAACATTAACAAGGCACATTGTGAATATGTTGAATGTCCTTGTTCGTAGAATGGTGCGCTGCAAATTTTGATAGCCCACATTAGTTGCTCAGACTAAGAGAAGCTTAGAAGAGAACTTGGTGAGGAAAGGCAAAGAGGGTTGTCACAAGCAATCTCATCCACAGACATGCACTAAGCATGACAAACGAAGTGGCATAGAGAACTTGACTAGCTTTTATAAACTTGGGTGCTTAGGCTACATGTAGACCCGAGGAGTTGGACATTGCACACTTGGGGGTTGTGACAGATGGTAGAAGTGTCTTTGGGCACAAGCATCGGTGGAGCACATTTGTGGGATACACTAGTTGGGTGTGCATCCACCAGACACACAACCAGTGGATGCATCGTTATCGAGCACACTTGGGTGCCTTAGGCGCACTTGTTGAGCACGTGGCACTTTGGGCACAACACCATTGGACATCGAAGTCATAAAGGGGGCAAAGGTACCATCAGGCATAGTGGAAGTGGGCAATGTGGGCACTTGGGTCTACTTATGCTTGGAGGGGCTTGCAAGTGCAAGACAAGTCTTAAATAAATAGTGGACACCTCAAAGGTGCTAAGGCATCAATCATCTATTGATCATTTACCCATAGTGTAAAGGAGCTCTATGATTATGCTAAGTTTAGGGTTGGCTTATTAAAGAGAAATTATCACTAGCTAAGTAAGAAGAAGAAGAAGACGGGACCGACAGCATGAAAGCATGCAGTTGCTTTAGGGGTTAGATTGTGCAAGTTTGTTGGGCAGTGGGCAAAAGGCGATATTGTTTTAGACTCGTTGTGTCCATGTAATAGAGTTGTGGATAGAAGGTTGCAACTCCATTGTTGTATATCTATAACATTCTTCGTATAATAAAGTTAAGGCACTCATGTTCCTTGCAATGTATTGTGTTAGCTAAGTATTGAAATATTGGCTAAATGTTAAAGTATTGTTGCAATGTTTTAAAAGTCGCAGCTAGATGTGTGCCTATTGTTAAATGAACTTGGTTGAGTAGGAATTAGTTGCATTTGACAGTTTGTAGCTTAAGAGGAAGTTATGGGCAAACCTTAAGTGAAGAGACATAGTTTGGTTGTAATAGGTGCATGATGATCAAGCCACCATGTTTGAGGCAAGACAATGTCACACAACCTCAGGTGTCGAAATAGACTTGGAAGAAACTCAAGTTTACAAAAAAGAAAATCAAATAGATTATAACTTCATGATAGTTGGTCTCCATTTCATATAAATATAGTTGGTATTGATTTCTTAAATATACGAAGAATGATAAAATTTCATATAAATATAGTTGGTAATAATTTCTTAAATATATAGAAAATGATGAGATTTGGTATTTTGGTTAAGAATCAACATTCATATACAATTGGTATTGAATTTTTAAATGTAAAAGTTTTAATGGCAAATTCATTATAAGTATATAAATATCACTGGAGAAGTTCATGTTGTATTAATATCAATGCCAATAACACTGCAATAAACTACTTAGCTAATGATGGTAGTGCTCTTTGTATTCCCCTACAATCCTACCCACTCAGTGTCGATCCCTACCACCATTGTGTTAAGATTTGTTATTTATAATAAATGAAGTTGAGGAAGATGTGGGGGGCACTTGACTCATGGTGCATGGCACAACCCCCATTAATCGAGAAGTTGATTTAGATGCACAACATCTAACTTTATATCTAGTCTATAATGTAATATGTAAAGAAAAGTTAACACAAATCAAAATTATGTCCACTTGGGAAATTAAATTGTCTTAAGGAGTTTGATACGCATAATATCATCCTTTCTTCTAAATCAAAAATAAAGTTTTGATCCAACATAATTTGTCTCCTACAAGGAGTGTCCTGTGAGAAATGGAGATGAGAGGCAAATGGCTACAAAAGACTAAAACCCATGGTCAAGATTTAGCAAATGGATAGAAACAAATCAAATGTTTAAGATACTTGGATCAAACACAACAAGTACATGTAGGATAAAAGATGTTGACATGAACCAAATGATGGCTAACGCTTAAGCCACTCAAAATGATGAACCATGTGTTAAAGGACTTGTGTTGAAGCCAAGGATTTCCACATGCTTTTGAGATGAAAAAACTTTCTTCTTCTTTTATGGAGCCCAAGGTTCTATAACTTGCTTTTATTAAACAAGCAAATTAATAACCATCAAGTCAACTTAGAATGAAATCTTTGATCATATGAATGTTTACTCTATTCAAGTTCTTAAGCTTAGATTTCTTTTTAAAATTTGATCATGAAACATAGTCTCAAGAGTGAGGTCAAAGATATTCAAAATAAACCTAACACCCTTAGTTTTGAAAAATCAACCAAGGTGATTCACCCAAGACATTCCTATCATGGAAAAGAATAAACAACCACTACATGGCATGATGATTAAATTGAAAGATGTATCTTTTCCAACTCAAAACCACTCGACAACTTGGTATGATGATTAAATTGAAAGATGTATCTTTTCCAACTCAAAACCACTCGACAACTTGGCATGATGATTAAATTGAAAGATGTATCTTTTCCAACTCAAAACCACTCGACAACTTGGCATGATGATTAAAAGGTATATCAAAGTGAAAGATGTGTCTTTTCCAACTCAAACCCCCTTAACAATCTTTAACAATCTTCCATGCTTTCTAGATGCTCTATGCGACAAAGGTACTTTTAACTTTGACTTTGGTCCTTTCCATAAGGAGATCCTTGGAGATTAGAATTTCCCAACAGCTTCTTTTCCTTCCCATGTCTGACTATCCAATTTGGATAAAAGGCTTAAACTTGGGTAAGAGTTTTGAGAATGCTTTGTACCCATATTATCTCACCTTAAAGTTAAAATATATAAAAAAAAAAATTAAGGACTTTTCATGGCATCGATAGGCGCTTTTCATGGCATTGACAGGCACTTAATATGAAGAATAAAAAAAGGGTGATTGTTAATGTTTTTGTGCAAATTTGAAATTAAGGTGTAAGTGGCAAGTTTGGAAATCTATTTTCCACCTTCTTCTCCATCCTTCAAATGACCATGTCCTATAACTATTTATGAGAGAATTGAAATGCAAATGGGCCATCCAAAATTTTGAAAAGTGGTCTCAATTAGATCTATGACCACCCTTGGTTCTTAAGGAGTTTAGTGTTATGTAAAATCCACCTATAACATTAAGATTTGGTTCATAGGACAATGGACCCCGAGGTAGTGAAAAAGATATCCAAACATTTCATAGCATTTACAATTGACTCTCGTTCCTTGAGGATGGTCGGAAACAAGTCATTTGCAAAGTAACAACTAACAAGTTGGCCAACATATGACTGAAAAAACATAATTTATTGACAATCCCTTGGCCACCCAATGAGCTATCAAATAACCAAGGGCTTGGCCTTCCATGACATACAAGGCTAGTGCTAATGGACAAACTTGGTGAATTAAATGATATATATGTACCTCCTTTTGTTCACACATCTCAAAGAAGAGTCAAGTTGAAGCCTTAGCAAAAGAGCATCTTAATAACCTTCATGAAGAAGGGTCAAAGACAAAAACCCTTCAGCGTGGCTAAGATAAAAAGGTACTCCACCCTATTGTAGGCATTTCCAAACAAGTTTTGATAAATAGAGCATCAAGGCCATGCTATTGTATTCCATGCCCTTCCAAACTATTATAATATTACTTAAAATTAAGCACTCTTGGTTGAAACATGTATGTTTTACACAAATAATCTTCAAATGAATATGTTGAACTCTGAGAGCTAGCATTTCAGCCAAAATATTATATGAAACATTCAATTGAGCAATGATCCTTTAACTTGTCATCAATCCAAAGTCGCTAACTTTAAGACTAAACTTCATAATGATCCTTTAACTTGTCATCAATCCAAAGTCGCTAACTTTAAGACTAAACTTCATAATACATTTGTTTAAAGTGAATCCTAATCACTAATTTATAATGGATTTTATGAATGTTCATTGAAAAAACATCCATGGAGAAGATGGGTGAGAGCACATAAATGTATTACCCTAAGGACAAAAAAATATGGTACACAATATGAATGATAGGTAGTTGAGAAGACTCTTTTATATACTACCTAAGAGACACATATAACCCCACAATAAATTAATATAATTAATGTATGTTCATTACATGTCACCCCTTCTCGAGATTATTCATCCTCGATGCTCACCCCTTCTCGAGATTATTCATCCTTGATGCAAAATCAAGCATTGATTCTAAATATTAACAACCACGAGTTAGCAACAAATCATATTCTTGATTTGGTACACAAAAACCTTTGTTTCTCATGGAGATTGGTAATTGAATTTCACATGTAATCAAAACAATTCTGTAAATGTCATATGGATTTGAATAGTAGTGAGTAGAAAATGATGCAACATGGATCTTGATCTTGGGATTCAACTAGTGACATAGGATCGCCAATGGAGGTTGTCTCGATTTTTTAAGATTTGTTATCAATATAAGATGAAGTAATCAACACTTCCTCCATATTGCATTGCTTGTTGACTTTTATCATAATGTAATCAATTTAACATTAATTTTATCATTACTCTAGTCCTTAGCGAAATACTCCTTGATCATTTGGGAATTATCATCAATTTGAGATGTACTAAAAGTTCATCAATAAATGTGGTGCTTATCAACTTATCGTTCAAGTTAATGGTTTTGAACTTCATTTCATCATCAACACTATTAAATTCTTCTATCCAATAATTAAATTAATTTCAATTATAATTATTGATGTAATTTATTATTTCTTTAAAATATATTGAATTCTTTTATTTAGTAATTGAATTGAATTGAATTTTTTATTTATTTTAATTTAATGTCAATTTAATTTCATTAAAGCATGTGTTATCTTACCTAACTACACATGTTAAAATTTGTTTGAATGTGTTATAGTGATGCAAGTATGTATTGGAGAACTTATACTCTTTTATTTTTATTTTGTTCCTTGATGTCTTGAAATCTTTAAAGACCAATTTTTCTAATTCTTTATTTTTCAATCAAACATAAATTTATATGTGAATTATTTTATATATTTTTAAGGCTATTAAATATGTTTATTATGATCATTTGGCATATGCATTTCTATTAAATTTGTTCATTGTGATTCAATTTAATTTCATTAAAACATGTATTATCTTAACTAACTACACATATGTTAAAATTTGTTTGAATGTGTTATAGTGATGCAAGTATGCATTGGAGAACTTATACTCTTTTATTTTTATTATGTTCCTTGATGTCTTGAAATCTTTAAAGACCAATTTTTCAAATTCTTTATTTTTCAATCAAACATAAATTTATATGTGAATTATTTTATATATTTTTAAGGCTATTAAATGTGTTTATTATGATCATTTGGCATATGCATTTCTATTAAATTTGTTCATTGTGATCATTTGGTATATATATTTTAATATTTCATTGAGGTGAATTATACTTATTTTGTATTGTATATCAAACTTTTATTTTTTTTCAATTACATTGAAGTAGATTATACTGTTCTTATATTGATAATTGAATTTTGATTATTTCTTATTTTATTTACTCGTTGTATTATTAGTCCCTGTTAAAGGCGTAGAGGGACTATAGGGATTGATAATTCATTGACTTCATATTAGTTTGTCTTTTGACCAGAAATATTTGCATAATATCTATTGTTGGAACTAGGGAACTAAAAACATTGATTTTTATATAATAAAAAATACCATATATGTTGTGCTTTGATTGGATATCAGATTGGAGGTCTTATTGTCGGCTTCGTTATTCCCAATGTTTGATATGTTACCATATCCAAAGTTTTTTGATCATATACGGTATTTCTGAGTTGTTGTTTTTTTCTTGAAATGTTTGGATATCCAAAGTTTTGAAGATAGATAGTGAGTTTTTTATAAGTTGACTTCATATTAGTTTGTCCTTTGAATAAATATTTTTTCTTTACATAGGCTCTACTGTTCGAACTATTGTTACTAATATTTTTTTATTATTGTTATAAAATAATAGAATAAATGTTTTTTTGCACGTAAGAGATCTGTCACACTGCATTCTTTCTTAAATGTTTACAGAGCAGTTCTGACAGACTTAAATATTTACCTAAAAGGGGTGACAGACTTAAATGTTTACTTAACATGCCTGTTACAATACATTTTCTTGCGTTATTTTTATATGCAATGTTCTCTGTAGTCATTGTCGACAATATTGTTCTTCAGCGGAATTGTTGGTTCACTGGTTCATGCTTGCTTCTTGCATGTTCACTGATTTCTTATTTTCTTCTTGTTGTTGTTCTTGTTTGCCTGTTGGTCTTGTTGCAGTTTGCATGCTTGGGGTTCTGCAACCGTGAATGGAACTGCCCTTCTGTCGTTCCCCATTAATGGGCAGGTTTGGGTGTTGTGTTTAGCTTCGCTTGTTATTTGCAGTTTGCAGGTGGGAAATTTGAGTACTAGGGATGCCTGAGTCGAAATCATCTTGAAGAACATCAATGTATGTTTGGAGAAAATACGATTTCCTTTTGTGATGCGTCATTGTGGCTGTGATGGAGGTAGGTTCTGTGTCCAACATTAGCCTTCTGTCATTCTTCGTTGACGGGCAGGTTTGGGTGCCATAATTAGATTCACTTGCTATCTGCAGTTTGCAGGTGGGAAATTTGACTATTGGGGATGCATGGGTCGAAATCCTCTTGTAGAACATCTTTGTATGTGAAAAGAAAATACGCTTCCCTTTTCTTGTGCGTCATTGTGGCTGTGATGGAGGTAGGTTTTGGGTCGAACATTGGTGATCAGGGACAAGAGAGACAAACACAACATTATAGTCCTGCTTCTATGGTCATGGTAATCACATACAAAGATGGACTCCAAGAGAAATTTTATGGCTCCTAGTATTGAAAAATGCCAACCGGGAAAACCATAGTTTTCTTAGTTGCTTGCACAGAGGCAGGCCTTTGGACGGTCCTACCAGCTTTGAATTTTACCTGGCAGGTCTCACAGCCTGAAATATTTGGTTAGCAGATGTGTTACAATACGTTTTGCTCCGAGTTTTTTGATACAATCTTGTGTGCAGTGAATTTTCTAGTCGGTTGGTTGGTGCTTGTGCAATGTTCAGGTCCTACGGCTGCAGTTGGGCCTTTTGGTGCTTCTTAATTGGGTTGTTATTTGTTGGTTGCTCTTGTTTGCCTAAACTTTGCAATGTTGGGGTGTTGCATCTGCAGTTTCATTTGTTGTTACATGGTTTCACAGTTGGCTCCCCAGAAAATACTATTAAGATGGATGTAAATTACATCTCTTATGGCATGAACTAGAGTTTGTCGGGTTCCACCTATATTTCATAGCTGACAATGTTTTTCCCATTGTTAATGTTTTTCTATGGGTTCATAGTTATGAGAGTAGGTGTTGGTGTGTGAGCGATAAATTTCTTCTCTCCCTTTCTTTTTCCTCTTGTAAGCTTTTCTGTTTTTTCCTTTTGTTCTTCTCGTTTATTATGCATTTATGGTTCTATAGTTTGCCACGTTCTTGTGGTCGTGGGTTTCCAAGGTGGCCAGTTGACAAATCATCATCTTCATCTATATCTTCACATCACGAGTCCGACAAACCAACGTTCGCTTGCATATTTATCCAATTTCTTCTAAACTTGCTCGTTTTTCCCTTTTGTTCTTACCCTTTGTTATGTGTTTTTGGTTCTATACTTTGTCACATTCATGTGCTCGCGGGTTCCCGATATGGCAAACTGGCAAATCATCATCTCCATTTATATCTTCACATCATGAGTCCGGCTGACCGCCGTTTGTTTTCATACTTAGCCAATTTTATGAATGTGGTTCACAGATAGGTGTTATCGAACTCTGGTGACCCGTGATCGGGGTATACATCTTGCACCCAAAACTTTTGTGCTCTACAATTCGACCCCAGACTCCTCAAAATCGCAACCCTACCTCTACCTACAATGACTCTGTCTGTCTGACCTGCCTTTCTATACTTAGTCGAGTCTTCAAAGTTTCGTGGGTTCACGCATTCCCGGGTTCAGAAAAGTTTAAAAGCATTTTTCCTATCCTCTCTATCCCCGCCACCTTTCGTCCTTCCCAATGCACATTAATTGTGCTTTTAAAAGTGACAATCGACTAGACAAGTTCGAAAAGATTGGCTTTAATAAGCGGAAATCTCGAGGACATCTCCCATTAAAATGCATAAACAAGTGAATATTATTGGATCCTATAATTTATTTTGCGTGCATTTTGAATTTGCAAACAATGTTGGCTATTTTATCTTTTTAAAGGCATCATCGTAGTAACAGTGCAATCTTGTACTACCACGTTGCCATCCACGAACGTGTCATCCACAGAGGTATTGATGTCATGTCTCCCTTTAATACTGTGTGTATGTTACAGGTTGTCATATTTGAGAGTCTGCTTGGATATGGGAATTTTAATATGGCTATTAGTGACTATTCAACGCACATATTCGAAAAGATTAGCATTAATAAGCGAAAAGATCAAGGGCATCTGCCATTAAGACGAATTAAACCCAAAACTACGGAAGATTATACTATCCTCCTCCAGCGTTGATTTTAAATACTTATTCCCATTTCTCTCTATAATCAAAGAGTTGGGATTTAAGGTGCCTCCGTTGTAATGTTCCTGGTCATGGACATGCAAGACAACTTAGAGATGCCATTGAAGCCCAATTGAAAGACGAGAGAATGGTTTTATGTGGCATTAGTTTTGAGCGAAAAAAAAAACTCTATTAGCCAACAGAAACTCAGACAGGGAAAAAAAAACAAGTATCTTATGATTAGTGTTCTCCCTGTGTTCGATACTTTGGTTGGTCGAAAAGCCTGCCTAGAGATTTGTTTGTTAATCTTCTTTGTTTTCTTGCTGGGAGTTGGATGGGATTTTTAGGTCGCCTGCAAAATGTTCCTTCGTTGAAGTATATAGTTTCTTCCAACAACATAGATTTGGCAAGTGTGTCAAATCCTGCAGAGCACACAATAATTTGTCTTCCGTCAGAGGAGTCACGCTTACCATTGCTCGCAAAATGGTCTGTAATATTCGAAAATGACACCAACTATTACTTCATTCGCGAATATACTCAGAAGGAAATTATACATTTGGATCGTCGCGAGTACGGGAAACTGTATGGGTGGTTAAAACAACATCCTAAAATTACAGAAGTTTCTATTTCAAAGTTTGTTGAGCTGCTTTTGGGTGTGGAAACAGACTTCAGAGAAAGCCATATTATTTGTCAAAGTTTGTTCGTTGTCCTCTGGATGTAGTTATAGACTCCACATACAATCAACTTTGTATCGCTACTGCACATTTTTTTTGTTTACTATTCTTGTGCATATGATTGCATCTGGGTCGATGAGCTTGCCCCTCTTTGCAGGAATATTCCCCTCCTACTTGAAGGTGGGTATATAACCAGGGAACGACACTGTCAAAACTTTAGAATGCCTGCATCGACATGTAACTAGAAAAATTTAATGGGAAGGAGTTCTGGATTATGGATTTTGCAACACTTTCTGAGGATTACTTTATACTACCACCTTTTGCAAGAAGTTTCGTGTGTTCAAGTAATGATTTGGTTTCTGGAAATCACCTTTTCCTACCACCTTCATGTAATGATTTTATTTCTTTCTTTAGACGAGACCTTAATGTACTGGTGTATTCCAAAGCTGTTTACACCTAATGTCAATCTTCCTGCTGTTTCCCTTGCTTTGGATAAGGAAAATGCATTTCTTATGTAATGTCAAGGTCATTATCGCATAGGACACCCAACACCGAAAGATTTATGGACTCTAAGCAACATTGTAGTTGTCGTGGGAAAGCAACACTAAAGTCGATGTTCTTTGCAGGTTTGACAATCTTGCAATTTTAGTGCGTTGACAATGACAACCTTGCTTGTTCACTGAATCGTCGCACTTTGGTCAATAGCATTGTTCCCATTGCCACCGCCAATGCCAAAGTCAAAAGCCGAAGCTATCTGGAGCTTGGGGTCACTGCCAATGTGGATGTCTGGAGGTCAAACTACCTAGAACTTGGGATCACGACTTCTTACACTTGACATTAGTATCAGTAGTGATCAAAAGTGGATTGTATGTCGAGTCTGTTACTGCATCCAGAGGTTGCTTAACACTCTTTGAAACTGCCTGTCTGTCAATTATGTTACAGGTTTGGCATAAAACGTTCTGCAATTTTAGAATGTTGATTCAAACGCGCATATAATTTTTCGCGTTCATGGGTATCCAATTTTATACTTTCCTTCTAGGTGTATTCAAACATGGAGTAATATTTGGCATCACTTCCGAACATTCCAGACAATTTTTGTGGGCCGCCATGTCTTCCACCACTACGACGAGCGATATATTATGATGTGGTCTGCAACATTTGATACACTTTCCATATTTGTGCTGCTAGAAGAAGCTATGTACTTCAACAGAGATACATTTTGTAGCTGCCTTAGACGTCCCTTCCAATTTACAGTAATAAAACAAAGAAGTTCAACATACAAATCTTCAAGCAGACTTTTCAACCAAACAGATGATCGAATGTAGGGAGAATAGCAGTCAAAAAATACTTGAATTTCTTTTTTGTCTCGGCTTTTGTTGCGTAGCAGGATTTGTTGTTGCCAAAGATGACGACATATAAAACCACTCCCTCATCTTTGAATTGGCCCTAAATCACATTTCTAAGCTATCTCTGATGTTAATGATCAGGAACATTACAAAGTACCTTAAACCCCAAGATTTCGACGACAGAGGGAAATTAGCACTTAGCAAAGTATGGAATATTCAATAACCAGCCAATGCAAGCAGGCCATATCTACAAGAGACAAGTTATTCAAAAAGATGGGATAGATCTAGTTGGCAACAACAATGAAGTCCATGGACCGAAATTGATATTCAACTCATTGTTTTTTACGAATCAAGCATTTTATTGTCTAGTTGAAATCTATAAAAGACTGTCCACAAGCTCCATTATTGTACATAGTTTTTTTTTGGGGGTCGGCAGCAGGCCAAATCACAATCATTGTAACAAATAATCTCAGTTGTATTTTGTAACCCAGCTTATTTGAATATACAATATTTGCAGGTTTTTTTATGGTGTTTTCCAATCTCTGGTATTGCTTTTTATGTTATTTTGTACCTTTTTTTTGTGTCTGTCGTTAAACATGGACAACGAGCTTTTGTTTTTGTTGCCCAACAATTCGATATAAATAAATGTTACTCTGTTCGTTCCTTACATTTTACATGGAAGAATAATTTGTCATGGGCCATACTTATGTAGCACCTGCCCTATACTTAAAGTTAGAAATGGAAGGACCCGTTCTGCTTTCATTCTTCGGGGTCTCGTAAATAGAATGAATTAATGACTATTACAAGGCAACTCAAGTGTTGGCGTCATGTTCATGTTCAATGATTTCCATATATTACAACTTCTTCTATTTGATAATATTCGTGCATATACAAAATTGTTGCGGCATATATATATATATATATACCTGACACAAGGCTCTGATACCAATTTACCAGAGGACGCACATATAGAGCGGAACAGGACTCATATACAGACTCTTTACAAATGAGATCAATGTTTTTGATTTGCTAACTCAGGATCCCGAAGGCAAGAGAAGCAAAGAGCATACACACTGCTCGACACAGACTTAGACCTCTCTCAGAACTCTTATGACTCCAACTTCGAATGAATCAAATGAGAGTAGGAGGTCTTTATTTATAGGACTCATAGCAAGTTCCCGGTTACATGACAACGGGCAACTGCCGGTCATAAAGATATTCCGAAAATTCTAGATGGGGCAACTGGTGGACGCCAGTTGTTATCTCATCCCTTAGAGGCTCGGCCATATGGGGACCCATCATAGCTTTTACGGATGACAAGACCAAAAGCAAAGATACTAATTACTTTAGTACGCAGACAAAGACTAAAGTAAAGATTTATACACTGTGGAGTTTACGGAACCCACGAACCGTCGGGACACCACTGTCGGCCCGATAGACATGAATTATTACATCTTTTCATAATGGCAGACAAACTTTATTTACAACAAAGGACACAAGGGTCCATCACGCTTCAAGCATATTATTGAAGTTATATTCAACAACCGAATCAAAAGAAAAGTCATCACTGTTGTAATCATGACTTGATGGAGGTGAACTGTGATCTGAAGAGAAAGGTGGCATACTGCTGAAAGATTCGTAGAATGGAGATCCTTGCATTGCACTGATCAATTCATCTTCTGGTATGCACCTTGAACCATAATATTGGCTGGAGATTTTATATGAAGGCTGAGCAGAAGAACTGGTTGGAGCATAAGTCAGATTGCTTCCCATAAAGGACAAGCTAAATACAAACCATGCTTCATGTTGAGCGGCTTCACAGACTTCTGCATGAAACCATATTTTGAAACCATCTCTATCTGTCTGGTTAAAGAAATCAATATCTCTGGGATAGTACAGCCAGAATAATAGATAGAGCCATCCAGACCAGGAATAATAATGGTCCTTAAATCCATCACATTCAAAAGTAATCCATACACATCCATCATACTTAATCTGATGCAGTATCATACAATAATCCTGATAAGTAATGAATGGAGTATATAGGCAAATATAAACCTGCCCTTGATGAGGACCACCAGTCATAATTCCTCTGAATAAGTCTCGGCGTTCTCTGAAATAGTTGTTGTAGGAAACTAAACCACAAGTATTTGCAACCCATGCATCTAATATATTAAAACAAGATGGACTATTTTTAATACAGCAAGCCAAACAATCAAAACAAAGACAGTATGTACAATCTGTACAGACCAGAATCCATTTGAATCCTAGTGGAGCTTCCCTTGATATAGCATTTACGTAGGATGCAGCCATGATACTTTTTTAATCTGTTCTTTTACTGGAGCTGCTTCTCTGGTTAACAGATCTGCAATACAATTTTCTTTCCCTGGTTTATATTCAATATCAAAATCATATCCTTCTAACCAGAGACTCCATCGCAAAACCCTGTTATTTCCCTGTTCTAGTAATTTGTGGTTAGCCAACATACCTTTCATATGCTTTAAATCTGTTCTAACTATAAAATGGACTGGTCTGAGAAACATTCTATACTTTTTGATTCCATTTTTTACAGCTAGAATCTCTTTATGACTGGAAGGGTATTTTGACTCTGTTTCACTGAAACATCCAGAGGTATATAGACACACTTCTTCCAGTTTAGGGCCATTCTTTTGTAATAATACTGCAACCCATGTTTCTTGTGAAGCATTTGTTTCTAGAATAAGCTTCATAGATAGATCTGGAAGGTGTAAACTGGGTAAATGCTGGATCTTTTGTTTTATTACTTGCACGGCTTGGGTCATCTTATAGTTCCAAGGCAAGGATTTACTAAGCCTTTTCTGTAATAGCCTGACATCCTTTGCTTGATTTTCATAAAATTGTCTGATGTAATTTAGACAACCCAAAAATCTCTGCAATTGCTTAGTATCCAAAATTTCATCGGGAAACTCTGCTAATTTCTTAAGAACATGGTCTTGGAGCTCAACAGTCCCTTGAGATAGTATCAGACCAAGATACTCTATCCTTGTCTGAGCCCAACATGTCTTAGATTTACTCAACACAAGGCCATGCTTGTAAATCAGATCATAAAATATCTTAAGATGCTGTACATGTTGTTTTAGGTCTATAGAACACACAAGCAAATCATCTATGTACACAATCAAAAATGACAAATGTCTGAAAATATCTTCCATCCTTTTCTAAAATTCTGATGAAGCATTTTTCAGACCAAATGGCATTACTCTCCATTGATATTGGCCTTGAGGGACTACAAATGTCGTTTTGTACCTGTCTGCTGGAACAATTCCTATCTGCCAGAATCCACTCTTCAAATCAAACTTTGTAAACACATTGCATCTTCCAATTCTAGAGAATAATAGTTCCTTGTTTGGTAAAGGAAACCTTAGGGGTAATAATGCAGCATTTAATGCTCTATAATTGATAACCATCCTAGGTTTACCTCTCTTTTGTTCTGAATGCTTGTTCACATAAAATGATGGACAAGCCCAAGGACTACGACTATTCTCTATAAGCTTTCTTTTTAATAAATCTTGTATCTCTGCTTTACAATATTCTAACTCTGTGGGTGACATATGGTTAGCAGAGGCTTTTTGAGGCTTAGGAAGATAATCTTCTCTGTAGGGCAGATTAACAAAATATTGTTCCCTAGTCCAGAAGGCATCTGGGTAATCAGAAGTACAATCCTTTTCAATATTTTCTTTTATTTCTTTGATAACTTTTGATCCATGCAGATTTGCATTTTTAATAATCTTCTGGATCTTTACAAGACTATTAGCAGAATATTCTATTCTTTTCTCAGAGGGTTTTTCAATGATTCTGCTTTCATAAGAAGTCTTGCTTGGTACTTTAATGGATTTGCCATTATATGTTAAAATAATATCAGACTGACTCACAGTTACTGGTAGACACTTATTTACAAAGTCTTGTCCCAACAGTATATCTGTACCTGCGTCAAAACTGTACAGGGTTACTAGTATTTTCTGACTTTGGATATATATAGGGAAATCAGGACAAATGAACTCAATCTTCATTTCTGTTTTATTGACAGCTCTAAATGAAAGATTTATATTCTGCCAATAATAATTTGGGATAGCCCCAAATTTAGCACATGAGTTCATGGCACCAGTATCCACTTGAGCATCTAGAGTATACTGTAGGTATCCTGCAGCTTTTATATCTACAGGGATGATAATCCTATCATCAAGACCCTTCATCATCTTATTATCAAAGCATCCAGTCTCTTCGTCTTCATTATCTTTTTGTTCTCTAACAAAAAGATCTAGTTCCTTTTCTTGCTGAGCTTTAAGGAATGCTAATTCTTCTTTCTGAAGCTTCAATGTTCTCCATAATTGTCTTATTAAAGCTTCTTTTTCTTTAACTTCTTCTTCCAACAGATAGATTGTATTATCCAGAGAATTATCTAGATCCTGAGTGTCCTGTATCATTAGAGCTTTTCCTCTATTATCCTTATCATCCCTATGAGAGGGTTCTGAGGGTTTGAGCAGAGGAGTAGGCTTCACAAATTCAGTATCTGTGGGGGTGTAATGGTGAATATTCACCACGCTTGGCTGCTGGATGGCCTGAATTTGAGAGTTAAGTTTCTCTAATTGGGAAGAATAATAATCATAGAGAAAGAATTGGCCAGGGGTAAGCACAGATAGCTTAGACTGGAGTTCATCACATTGTCGCAATAAAGAATTTAAATCTACAAATGAAGACATCATCTTGATGTCAAGAAAATTAAGTTCTTCAAGATTACTGTCAGAAGAGGAGGAAGACAGGGTAGGTGACTCAGGAGGGGAACTTTCACTTTCATCACTAGAAACTTCAGAAAGTGAGAAGTATTCACCATCTGAACGGTTAGAGAGCATTTCCCAATCAGCTGGATCATAGTCAGTTTGAAAGACTTTCATAATCTTTATTTGGGTTTTGGTCTTTGACCGCAGAGGACACTAAGAAGCCCAGTGGCCAGGCTTTTTGCAGATAAAGCAATGAGTCTTTCTTGGCCTACCGGATTGTGGTCTTTTCTTGAAATAAAACTTTCGTTTAGGTTTAAACTTATAAGAAGTTTTCTTCTTGAAAGTTTTATGTTTCTGTTTATGTTGACAATTGCAAACAGTTTTAGACCTGTGCTTCTTATGTCTCTTATGATGTGTGCAACCATAACTTGATGTTTCCTGAAAGATTTCACACACAGATGAGTCAAATCCTAGATGTTTTTCTAAGGATTTTGTTGTCTTCTTTCGTATACATTCTTCTTGAAGAGCTGTTATTATTTGCTCTTGCAAACCAACAAGAGACGGGTTTCAATATTTATATCTTCATCTTCTAGTCTTTTTCTGACTAGATCTGGTACTTTACCAAGCATTGAAGACAAATACTTTCTGAGATAGGCATTATTTCTAGGATCAGGGACTTTATACAACAAAGCTTGCATAGTGCAGAAATAATCTTCTAATTCTCTGAGATCACATAATTTTTGGCTCATGAATAGATCAGCATAATGTTCCATGTTTACCCTTAAATCTCCATAAAATTCATGGACGACAGCTTTTACTAGTTCATCTAAGGGTTTAGCATGCTGAAGTATTCTAAGCTTACTATTATCAGAGATTCTTTCCCACCAGAAATGCAAATTACCTTGGAATCCCCATGTGATCCTTAGGGCTAAATCACTCCAAGACACTTTATCTTTGAATAATAATTTTTGTGTCTTTGCCCATGCATGCCATCCTTGGATCATGGCTTCTATCTCAGCTTTAGTTTTACAATCAACATTTGAGATATGAGCTGTGTCAGTGTGTTTGATGGAGGCTTGAGGCTGTCCATCAATATCCATAGGTGCTTTTTTAGTTCCAGCATATCTGGAATTACACCATTACTCCCAAGCATATGTCCTAGATGTACTAGGCTGGCCTTCTTCAAGCTTTACTTCAGGTTTTTGTTCTCCATCCATGGCTTTGATGGAGTGAGGACTAACAGAAGAAATATTTACAAGAGCTAGCTGTTTAGCCATATTCTCTTCCTTGGCTTTCTGAATAAGCTTTTCAAGCTCACTTCCTTAAGATTTAACCAAGTTTAATTTGTCTTTAGCTAGCTAACAAACTTGTGCTATTCTAACCAAAGTAGGGTTCTTTAGCGTAAGACCCAATTGTTTTAAGGTCAGAGTTCTAGTCAAGTTTGGAGGAGAAGATCTGAAAAAGGAAAAGGATGCATCATTTGTAGGAGGAGATGCAAGAGAAGTAGGTTGAGATTCCTCCTGATCTCTCTCTCTCTCTC
>ML804625.1:129629-152066 GCA_009831015.1 Picea engelmannii | reverse complement strand
GAAAATCTGCCAGAATGTCGATCCCTCGGGCTACTACAAGTTCAGGAAGGGATGGTTTCTCTTTGAAAATTGCCGCATTTCTGGCAAGCCAAATTCCCCAGCATAGAATCAAAGGCATTGCTTTTATACTTTTAAGAGTGGGAAATGACAGCCAAGCTTTCCAAGCTTCCTCGACTGAGTCTCCTTCCCATCGACAATCAATCTCTAAGATTTTGGAGCAATCCTTCCAAAAAAGGCGAGAAAAAGCGTAGTTTATGAAGAGATGATTAATAGATTCTTCGTCATTCTTACAGAGAGCACACCAACCTGGTCCTTCCACCTTGCATTTTTTCATTCTACCCCATGTGAGCACCCTATTCTTGATTAAACACCACATGAAGAGTTTTGCATTTAGGGGGCATTTAACTTTCCAAATCCCTTTCCACCACCAATGAGGTTCTTGTTGTTGAATCTCAATGATAAGATGTGAATAACCCAACTTAGGAGAATAATCCCCAAAGGGTGACAACTACCAAACCAGTTCATCCTCTAAATCTGAGATTCAGATGTGTGCCCTTCGAAGAGCTTCAGTGTAATGCTCCCAATCTTCACTGAAGATATTTCCTAGTCCCACCTGAGCCGCATTCTTCCAGCCTTGTCCATGGAAGTTTGTTCTTTCTAGATATGACACTTGGTTTAGAAAGTGGAAATCGTTGTCATTCAAGATATGGATGCAATCTTCCGAAAGATTGTGATTTAAACCACTACCAGGCCACATATCCACTCCAATCCGGAATTCATTGCCTCTTCCTACTTTCCAAGCTAAACCATCTCCTATGACTTGAAAAGAGGAAAGGATGGCTTTCCAAATGATTGAGCAACATCGACTACTCTTAATCGAACTTCTCACCCAATCTTCCAAAGAGGTTGGTGCAATATACTTCTGGTATACAACTGTGGTCCAAAGGTTTCGAAGGGTAGCTTCCAACTTGATTTTACTGCCCGTGCTTTTGCAAACAAGAAAATGTTTTTTAACCCCCATCCTCCAAGCTACTTTGGGGATGCAAGAACATCCCAAGAAATCCATGGAACAACATGATTTTCTTTTGTTCCTACGCAAATAAATCTGAAACAAATTTGTTGAGCCTTTTCAAGAATTCCTTTTGGGATCCAAGCAAGAGACATCCAGTAGACTGGGATGGCTTCTAGAACATATTTTTCCAGTGTAACCCTTCCTGCCCTTGAAATCCATCTAAAGCTCCAGACTTTTAGTCTTCTTTCTAGTTTTGCTAGTAGCCACGTCCAGTACTCTTTCATGTACCTGTTGGGTTTTAAATGGAATCCTAAATACTTGAGTCCTTCTTCCATTTCCTTAAACTCGAAGGGAAAAATCCTTTTGTACATATCGTTTTCTGCTCTATCCAAGTTGTAAGTTGATAGAGTAGACTTTCTGCTATTAATTTCCATTCATGTTGCTTTCCCAAAAAGTTCTAAAATCTTCAATAAAGATTCTGCATCCCTTTTGTTCCCATTGCAAAAAATTAGAATATTATCAACAAATAATAAATGAGAAATCTGTAAGGATGGGGAGATGGTGATACCCAAAAAATCTCCTCTAGCTTTTGCCTCCTCTAGGCCTCTACTCGACCCTTATGTAACCAGAAGGAATAGGAAAGGGGAGAGAGGGCATCCTTGTCTTAATCCTCACTCGACATGAAATAAACTTGAGGTTGACCCATTGATTAGGAAAACAAAAGAGATTGAGGTGATGCAACACATTATCCAATTTATGAAGAGGACCTCAAAACCCAGATGAATAAGGAGCATCCTTAAGTATAACCAGTTTACTGTATCGAAGGCTTTTGATAGATCAATTTTTAGGATTGCTCCTCTACTCTTTGTAGATCTCAAACTGTGCATGACTTCTTGAGCAACCCTTATTGCCTCGTGAATTTGTCTACCTTCGAGAAAGGCAAATTGTTCAAGAGAGATTTTTTCTGAAATAGTAGCTTTAGTTCTCCTTGCAATGACTTTGGAAACCACCTTGTAGATGCAGTTACATAAATAACATGAGTCCCCCCGTCCACCTGACCCAAGCCTAACCCTCATTGGAGAGAAGGCCTAAGCGGATGGAGGAGCCTCTGCAGAGCAAGTTGGCTTAGCCTGAGGCCGGGGAATGACATACATGAGAGAAACTCCACCTGTCCAAAAACTAGCACCTGAGCTTGCACATTCAACCACCTCCACAGATGTCCTCAAAAAACGTCAGCCACCTAGCATCGACCAAATCTCATCTTCCTCGCTCATGTCCCAGGAATAATCTAAGGAAGCCTCCATGTCAGCTAATGGCGAGAAAGGTTCTTGGAGAGAAATGGGAAGAACACCCTCGGAAACCCACCTAAGGAGAAGCTTATCTCGCCCCTTGTCTGCCTGAAACTTTGGGCTTCTGGCCCCTCAGTTGACTGCAGACCTAAGAGAAAACGAACCCTAGCCACCTGCAGCTAGGGTTTCATTAGTGCCCATACACATCCTCTCGCTTTCCATCTTCGGGCCTCAGAAAGTTGAGCTTTAATTCTACAACTTAAGAAAGAAAATAAAAAAACATTGAGAGATATAACATATAAACTTGTTGATTTTCGTATTTTTCGTGATAATCTTAATATTTTTCAGGGTAATACCTTTTCATGATAGCTTTTCCCAATATGTACAAGTCACTCAAAAGATTGCCCATATCAATATTTTGAACTCTTGGTATCCAACCATGATTCTATAGTCAACACCGCCCTTATTCAATGCTTGACACACACAAAGTTTAATGGAGAAGCCTAGATCTTCTACTAGAAATTTACACACATCTAAGGAGGTTTGTGTTGTCTTGCAACAAATAAGCTATGTGTTTCTTGGAGTTGTGATTTATTTTGGCAATTACATTTCCACATCTAACACCTTGTTGTATTTTTTTCTGTACTTATTCCTTTCATAACCAATATATCTAGTGATTTCTACTAGTCAAAGAGATGAGTGGGTAAGATTGATTGATGTGTGGTTGCGCATATGGTGAAAATGCAATGGATTTTTCAGAGTGGGTACAAAAGTGATAGTGTTGACAATGATGCATAAGTGATTGTAAACCTATTGAATAAAAGCCTACATGGAGAAATAAGAGAAAAAGGAGGGCATAGATAACCAACATGTTTGATAGGTTTATTGTTTTAGATGAAGCTTTGTCAAATTTTAGGAGGTATAGGGTCTGCATTGTTGTGGAGGGTACTTTCAACCATTTCCCCATTTTACTCCAACTAGAATCAAATATGAAAAAACGTCCTCCTCCCTTTAAATTCAATGATTATTGGCTCTTGAATGAATAATAAGGGATTCAATAAACAAGGAGTGGAGACCGAGTTGCGATGCTAATGCTATGATTTCCTTCCCAGATAATATGAAAAGGATCTAAACACTCACAAACAAATGGGTACAATGTCAAAATGATCGATATGAGCTCAAATTGGAAGAGGCATAATCAAATCTTGAATCTCTTGATGATAAATTGAAGGGGGGAAGTGTATATGGAGAAAATGTGATAGGTGTGGAGAAGCTAGAAGATGAAAGGAACCGACTATTAGCATGGGAAAAAATTTCTTAAGGAAAAAGAGTTGATCCATTTGGCTCAAGGAAGGCAATGAAAATACCAAGGACTTCATAGGTTTACCTAGGCTAGCAAGGCTCACAACACGTATAGGAGATTTGGGACAAGGAAGGGAATGTTCACACAAGTTTCAAGGGCATTTCCAAGACATCCATAAGAATTACAAGGAGAATTGTTCAGAGTCGGGATAGGGAAACCTAAGAGAGATTATGGCTGAACTATTTCCAAATTCAATAGACTAGTAAAAAATTATCAAAATAAATATCTTCTAGTCCGTTATTGAGGATGAAGAACTAAAGGAAGTTTTGGCATCTTTTCAATAAGACAAATCCCTTGGTCCAAATGGATGGCATGTAGAATTTACAATAGATTCTATGAGGTTTTGGGGAAGGATATTTTAATGGTGGTGTAAAAATTAAGATGTTTAATAAAGATATATGTTCATCTTTACTCTATCTTTCTGACAAACATTCCTAATATGGGTACTCCCCGCTCTTTTGATTCTTATCATATTGTATCCCTTTGTAACAATCTATACAAAATTACTGCTAAAGTCACAGTGACAAGATTAAATTCCATTTTGTCAAAAGTTATTTTAGGTGAACAATTTGGCTTTTTAGAGGGGAAAATGATATTTGTTGCAATTGGTGTGGCTCAAAAAGCCTTACATTCCATAAAGAAGGAGAAAAATCCCTCTTTATCTTCAAATTAAATCTCTCCATTGCATATGATAAAGAAAAATGGACTTTTATGAGAATGCTAATGTTTCACATAGGTTTCAATGTTCACATGATTAACTAGATTAAGAATTGTTTCTCTTCAATGTCTTATATAGTACTAATCAATGAGCAACAACCTAGTTCTTCAAACCAACTAGGGGTTTAGGGAAAGGGTTCACATGGTCTCCATTGTTGTTTCTTCTCATGGTTGGAGGTTTGAGTGGGCTATTGGAAAGTTTAAGGGAGGGAGGAGAGTGAAGGGGAGTATTGATTGCTATAGGATGGGATATTACTTCGATCTACTATTTGTCGATGATGATATACTTTTTGGAAATGAGACAAAAAGAAAATCCAAGGTTCCAAATAGGGCACTAAAACTATATTGCACAACAAATGGGATGTAGATCAACTTCCAAATGTCTACATTTGACTTATGTAAGAAACATGAAGATCCCCATGTGGAGATAATCACACCAATTCCCTCTTTGAAGCAAATGCTTTGAAAAAAGTATGAAATATTTGGGCTACCAGTTAAAGGAAAATGATTACAACTCAAAAGATTGCATGTAGCTTTTCGAGAAGGTGGACAAAAGAATAAACACTTGGTGCAATAGATATATATCAAGTCGAGGATGAATAAAATTACTAAAAAGTGACATTGAAGATATTCTAGTTTATTGGATGAGTATAACATCCAATCCCAAAATCATACTTAATAAAATCAAGAATTTGTGTTTCAAATACCTTTGGGAAAGAAGGAGGAATAAAGACTCCATTCCCTTAGTGAAATGGAAAAGACTTACCAAATGTAAAAAGGAAAGAGGTGGCACCTCAAAGATTGAAGTATCGTTGTAGTCTAAACGGTCTACGTTTTTCCTTTTTTCCTAGGATATTTTCTATGTGTTTTTTCCTAAAAGCTTGTGAGAAATTGTGGGATCTGTAGATTTGAGTGGCTAACTCTGTATAATCTGAATGCCCCAGAGATTTTCCAACACGATGAATCCATCCCGACATTCAAAAATGCAATTTAAACAATAGAAAATTGTGATTTTGTCTAGATTTATTTCGTTGGATTCAACGAAAAGGACCAAAACATAGAACATTTAGACAACGCCTTTAAGTATCTTCTGTAAAGTACTGGATGCTAAAGGCATGTGGAGGATACTCACCACACAAGTTCTTTGGAAATCAATAATAAAAAGGAAGTATATTGAACCATGTAACATAGAGGAATGGATAAGATCTCAAAATAAGAAAGCTACATGGGGCTTTACTGATTGGAGGGAAATGGTAGGTGATTTTTCCATTATAGGGGATCATATTGCATGGATTATAAGAAACATGGAATAGGTTAGGTCAGGGTAACATCCTTAGATAAGAGGACATGTAGAACAAAGGTTGTCACAAGGTCATGTTGAACACTTTCATTCACATCACATTTTTTTGCATGGCTAATGTACATGATACAAATGTTAATGGGTAGTGGTCTACAAGTTGGAAAGATGTAAAACAATTGGGTTTGGTGAATGGATGTACAGTTGAATGGACCTAATATAGAGATTCATTGATAATGGTTTCAATAAGTCTTTATGACCAACATAACTCCTTGGTGCAAGGAACGACAAATAAGGAGGCCTCTACAAAGTCAACATGGGGTACACAATTTATTTAGCAAATCATGGAGAGGCTATGTAAGATTGGAAATGGAACCTTGTCTGGATGCTCAAATCTCCTTTAAAGGATAGAATATTATTATGGTTCATACTATGCAATAGAATCTGCACTTAGGATAACTTACAGTGAAGGTACTAGTAGGGCCCAAGACATTATATCTTGTGTAAAGAGCAAGCAAAGAGTGTCTTTTCACTTGTTCTTCTCATGCCAATTTGTTAAGAAAGTATGTACAATTGTGACAATATCATTGGTTGGAAAGGGTAGATAGGAAGGGGAGTCAATTTAGGAGCCCTACAAAACTGGTTCAAGGACAATGACACAAGAAAAAAACATCATTCACTACTAGTTTTTTGCTCGTGGGCCATTTAGTTAAAGAGGAATGCCTCCTATTCTAGGGAAAATTTTGGACACCACTGGTGATTTTTTATACGATTCAAGTTTCCAATAGGAACTTTGGAAAGAGATTAAAGCTTGAGAAACAAAGGGTGGTTAGAGAGGTGGAAACAAAAAAATGATAGCCCTATGCTTTCTTTGATGGAGTAGCTTGACAAAATCCACGTGAGAGTGGTGTGGGTGGTATCCTTTATATCTCATAATCTCATTGGTTTTCTTTTGAGTGTGTCTTGGGAAGAGAATCAACTATGTCCATTTTGATGATGAGATTTTTTGAGGTAGGGGTCAACAAACTCAATGTGTATGCGGATTCAAAGCTTAGTATCTCATGGTTGAAAGGTTCTACACAATAGAGGAACATTAGGTTACATGGGATGTTCAACATACCATGGATTTGAAGTTGATATTTCAACACTTCAATCTTTATCATTTCCTTGAGGAGCATAATCAAACAACAACCAAAATATCCAAATAAGCATGCATCAAACAAGAAGGATTCATATTGATGACCATATCTTGAGATGGGATTGATGAAGTCCAACCACAGAGGTAGCCTTTTGTGTAGTCGTAGTTTTTAAAGAATATTGTTCTATGAATTTGTTATGATCCCTAACCCTTCAAATTGAATATCAAACAAGATATTTAGAAATCTTCACGCTTTATTGATTAAAATACCCTTAAAGTAGTGCAACACCTTTCGATGATCTTTTTATGGAAGGAATATACTCCTATTCACTTGCCTCTTAAGGTAAGGCAAGTTGTCAATGAGCTAATCTCCAATACAAAATACTCTAATACATGCCCATGAGAAGGACTCCATCCATATTTATAGCTATTTATGAAACCCTAATCATATCACCTCCTAACTATTTAGTGGACCTTCCTTAACGAAGCCACATTACATTTATTCCATACTAATTAACTAGTGGGCCTTATTTAATAATAACAAAAATAGTGGACCTAGTCCAATTTACATTAAATGACCACCATAACTACATTATTATTACTCTAGTGGACCATTCACCCCCCATGTTACACCCCTAGGGAGGATCTTGACATTCTATCCCCCTTCCGAAGGCATTACCCTCAATGCTTGTAGTGAGGTTGTATAACAATAAAACAGGGTCCCATGTACATGCATAGATTACAATGATAAAGTAGTGTAGGGAACCAAGGTCCCATGTACAAGGGCTAGCCATAATCCTAGACTCTTGGAGTAGTCTATGAAGCCAATGTCCCATGTGAAATTACTAATTGCAATGTTGAAGTAATCTAAAGAGATTGTCCATAAACTCAGGTCCCATTTATGTTAAATCCCAATTGATGAGTCCTGAGCTCGACTAATGCGTTGGTATTGTGGTCCAAATTCCCACCATATTCACGTGGATCAAACAAATAAAATCCACAAAAATATCATCCACATAGTTGTAAATGGTTGGGGGTGTATCTGGAAGGAACAATACCATTGGAGAATATGGAGGCTAAACACTAGTGGTCATAATGGGTTCTTTCTTTCCCTCAATGATGTTCTCTACATAAGGTGGAGTAGAATCATCAAATAGAATGTGAAAATAGTTATCTTCCCATAAATGACCATTATCCATGTACCAATTATCATAATCATCCTCTAAATCATACCATGCATCTATTTCACTAGTATACTCTCCTTGGATGATATGATACATTGCATAGATGATATGCTCTCCTTAAATTCTTGTAGTTCCTCCTTAAGTTGTTGTGCTTGCACCATATCCTGTTGTGATGTTACTTGAGCCTTTTTAAATATATCTTTCATGTCTTGCAACTATATTAATATGAATGTTTGATCCTCCCATATCACGTTCTTCCACATGACCATTATTTTGTATTTAGGGTTTAGGGGAAAAAATTAGCAAGGGCTATAACACACTAGATATTGATAGAAAGCATAACATATAATATATCAAATCAAACCCACAAAAATCCTATATTCAATGGCATTGGTTTGGTTACAATATGGGTGCTATGTCAAAATATATAAGCACAACAATATTCACGGTCGTCCTTGAAAAAACCCCAGAATAGGTTTTTTTAAATCAATGATATCTTCAACAACATTTGAAAAGTTTTTTTTAAACGTGATGTTTCTCAAGAGGAATTTAGATCTACACTTGTTTTCTTCTGATTCTACATGGAAAGGTATAAGAATGGATATGAATGTTGCTACCCAAAATTTCCCTTAAAAATACATTTAATTTTTTTTTTTCCTTTTTCTTGCCCAAGAAAGAGCTACAATACCACTTATTATGATCTTTAACCCTTAGAATTGAACCACAAACAACATAATCATGAATTTTCCATCACTTTATATATCAAAATACCCCTAAGGTAAGACAACACCTTACAATGATCCTTTATGGAAGGAATCCACTCTTGTTCACTTTCCTCTTAAGTTAGGGTGACCTCTCAGTGAACTCAACTCCAATATAAAATTCCCCGATACATGCCCTTGAGAAGGACTCAACCTTACTTATATATATCTATGAAACTCTAGTCATCGCCATCTCCTAAATATCTAGTGGGCCTTCTTTAATGAGGCCATATTACATTTATTCCGTGCTAACTAACTAGTGGGCCTTATTTAATAATAAAAACCATCATAGATCTAGTCCACTTTACATTGAATGGCCACCATAACTACACTATTATTACTGTAGTGGGCTATTTGGCACCCCACCCACACATTACACCCCTAGAGAGGATCCCAAAAAAATTTCATGATATCTTGGTTCCTAGTAGTTTATGTTCTACCTTTATGGCAACGTTGACGGGCCATAATGACTTGCTCAATCAAATGAGGGAAAACGCCCGATGACAAGTCCCAATTAGACCCACTCTCATTTGGGGTAGCGCTTCCAACCAGATTTTGGCCTAATTACCAACTAACTAAAATACTAACGAAATATGAATATGAGAATCGAAGGTTCTCAGATGAATTAAAAATATATATATATAAAGAAGTAAATCCGACAAACTAAATTTAAGATAAGGTGAATGATTATTATTCTAAGATGTAGTTTCTAACTAATTCTAAGCTAACCTATCTTGATCAAGAGCAAACTGACAGACAATATGAATACAATGAAATATATGTATTACTTGTACAGAAGAAATTCACAACACAAGTAATATACAAGTTTAATAGTATAACCTGTTAGAATCAAGGAATTGATTAGTTAATTGTATTACGCTATCGCTGTACTCATTCTGAAAATCATGGTAACTGTGAACTTCAAACATTAATTCAAAAGTAATTCATCAACCAATATTCGCATATTACAGTAATATAGATGCATAAATAGAATAGTCACATTCATACACATCAATACCATAATCTTCAACTAAAAATGTCTCTCGGTTCAAATTAACTTGCAGTAGAAATACTCTCTTGCTACATTCTGAAACCAAAAGTTCTTTCAAATGGGCAATGCCCTTGTTTATAGTGAGGGGCAACTATTTACAATTGTTCTTCTTTGCAATCATGAAATCGGGGCCGTTTCACAAAAAGGGACTCTTCGTATTCTGAATTCAAAATTGAGATTACAATAACCGAAGAAAGTAACATATGGAAGAAACTATGGAATTTGTAATCATGAACTGCCCTATTCTTATAGTTGATCTTGGTATTATTTCCAAATGGAATGATCACTTAATATGCTCTCGAGTTTGCTTGATTGCAATCTCTCAAAGACCGACTTTCCATTGCAAAATTTGGTGGACACTTCTTGATATAATTGTTCCGATGCAGTCTTTACAAAGGATTGGATTTTGTGGGTGAGTCGGACGGGTTTCGATATGTATTCTTCAATTGATTTTTCTTCAAATTGACTTAGATTTTGGATGCTAGCCTGGCTGGCTTTCTTATGGTCCTCCACCTCAACCATTTTGGTGCTAACATATGTTGTTTCATCGATGAATTCCATTGGTTGTACCCCTGCCTCTTCGATAAGATCATTTGCATTTCTCCATAGCTTTGTGCAAGTGTCGACTGTTGCTCCTTGGTTGGAGCGAGCACTCATGAAGGAAGGTCTGCTAGTGTCAAAGAGAATCTAGTATCTAAGTATTTCCCTCTTCGAATATACCGACAATGTGGTAGGTGGAGGTTGGTGCATATCCTGCAAACTGAGCATCTCCTCTAAGGCTTCGCTCGCTTCCTGATGCCTTTCTTGATTCTCTATCAATGTGTTTTGCAGCTTGAGTTGTTCCTGTCGCTAAGCCCATATTCTACTTAGCAGATCAAGGAGCTCATTCTTTTATGTCGCTAATTTTTAACTTAATTCCAGCGCCTGTGCCTTGATGGATTCCACAGTGTGTGTTGAGGCTATGGTCTCTTCTAGGGTTGTGTTGAGTTTATGCTTTTACGCCTCTAACTCATTTCTATGGGTGTCTCATTGGATTTTCATCTGCTTCTCAAATTCCATATTCACTTGGTCTCTTTGTGCTTGTAGGGATTTGTTCATCTTCTCTGAATTGAGACTCTTAGCTTCTTTTAGAGCTTCCTGGACATTTATGATGAATTTTTCCTTTACACTTTTAAATCTGTCTCCAATTTGACTACTTTGTTGTTGGTAGTGTTGAGGTTGTTGGTTACCTCAAGTACAGATGAGGCATTTAAAGTGTTGAGTGTTGAAGCTTCTTGGACCGTGTTCTCTTCAGGGTTAGGCCCTACTTTCTACTCTAATACCTTCCTTGTAGATGATTTAGACCTGATGTCTTTTCCACTCTTCCTCTTGGCCAGCCTTTTCTCGATAATTCTTGTCGTATTATCAAAGTAGTGGTCTCCAATGGCTACTATAGAGCCCTCAAAATTCAGAGCTTGGGAAGAGAGGGAAGAATCTCCGGGAATGGTGCTTATGGGAGTGTATTCTGGAGAAGGTATGTTGACAATGCCCAGGTTGGGCGTCGATGGAGTGCTAGGTGTCTAGCTTAAATTTTGCTTCAACAACTCGTATGCTTTCTTCTTAGATTCAACTTCATCGACTCATCATTTTTCCTATATGCCTCATTAGCCAATTTCTTGGCTTGTGCTTCATCTGCTAGCTTCTTGGCTTCCTCTTCTTCAACCAACCTTTTGGATTCTTCTTCTTTTTTATTTTGGAGTGAATTTTGGTGTGCCATGCGCTCAAGTTATTTTTTGTTCTTCTCCTCAACTTATCTTTTCCGATAATCTTGCTCAACTTAGAGACTTTTCTGTTCAAGCTGCTCTTCTTTCTTGGTTTTCTCTTTCTCTTTGGTGATGTCGATATCTTGTTCTCGCTACAGTAACCTCTGGAATTGTTTAAAGTTTCCCTCTCGATCTCTTCTTGTTAAAATTCAATCTCTCACTTGGTAGTGTCATGGGGCAACTGGTGTACGAATTCATCATAAGAGAGTGTTCCCTTAAACTTATCTTCCTTGAAATCGACAACATGGATATTGGGATGAGTGTGACCAACAGACCTGACATGGTTGATTGTCAGCTTGTGAGAATCATGGCCTTTAGGCTCTCCCAGGCATATGATTAGCTCTTGTAAGTCCTATGCTTCTTTCCTTTCATGTTGACCATTGGAGATAATGTAACTTCCAATGTGCATAGGGAAAACTGGGCAAAGTTTGTTGTTGTTGGTTTGCAATAGGGTAGTAACCCCTGACCCCATGGTTTGGTATGCGATTTCCCTTATCAATAAATGGTTCGGGACAAAGTATGGAAAAGGTGTAGGGCTCTGGTGGTTCCATACACCCTGATATATGAGTAATACTTATAGATGAACTAATCGACTACCCCTGTCATCCCATTCTTGGATTCAAAGGAGATTCCGTGTCTGGGGAAACCGAAGAGTGTAGAGTGCAGAGGGGCAAGAAATAAATTGCATATATCATAAAAGTGTTGTTTGTAATTAATGCTCCATAATTGAGAGCAATATACTTGGATGGGAGTTTGATTTTGGTCCCAGTTCCACCTCAGGTTGGGAAACTGTACAAAGGAACAAATGGCATCGATCATTTAGGCCAACATATAAAAACAAGGTTTCTTCATACCTGGGAGATTGTTAGCATGCAGACATATGTTGAAAACCAGGATGTCTGCCCAGTTCAATATTTGTCCCATTCTGACGATGGTGTGTGTCAAAGGCATACAGTCAGTTTAAAAATGAGTGCTCTTTTCTTCTCTGTACAGGCGATCGAGCACGACTACCAATAACTTGTAGGGAGCTTGTGGGTAGGAACTAATTTCTGGCCTTGTTTAAGGGTTTTGTCTTTGTCCACCCACCAGTGCTTCATCCGCTTCGCTCGTCCTTTACTTGCTTGGGAAAACCCTTTTAAGAATGGTTTGTTTAGAGAGCATGTGGGAGTGAGAAGATGATATATGGAGCCGATGTGTTCAGGTCTAAGGGATGTTACCTGCTTCCCTTGTTTGCTCACGATGTTTGTTGTAGTGGCATCAAATTGTCTAAGGTACCATTGTACTACCTTGTTGTATGGGAACAATTGTGGTCAGGAAACTTTTAGATGGATATCACTTCTTAAGATATTCTGGTACAATTCCAAATCCTCGTCATCCACATGGAAATCTACAGAATTGAAGATCCTGTAGATTTCTTCATAATTGGGGAAATGGTCTTCGCCATTGGGATGATCAGTATCAGTCACTAAAGCTTCAACTGGCCAAGATGATGGTTTAGGCTCTGCAACAGTCTGGAAATACATTGAACCCTTTAGCCTTTTGGGGTTCTGGCTTGCCATGATGGATTACCAAATTGTCCTATAATAGCACATTAAAACTGTTGGGCACTTTAATTGTCTAATTGAATAGAAAACCAAAGTGTTCAATATAAATTGTCAACCTAGGGAAGTCTGTTATTTCAAGATAATTGTGCATAGTCTATGCTAGATTATGAAAGCATCTCTAATCTAATTGTAATAGGGAAGTTTAAAAAAAAAAAAAACATTATCATTAACACAGTTGTGCTGATACAACTGGAGTTCTACAGATTTGAAATCATAATTGCAATCTAAACTGATGAATGTATAAGAACCCTGGATTGCCTACTCTAATCCAACTTTCTAATTTACTTTTGCAGGAAGAAGGTCTATACTATTTGCAGAAAGGAAATCTACTTATTGCAAGAAGGTACTTCACACTTTTATTTCTCAGAAACAAGATTTTAACCTAATGCAAAAAAAGGGAAAGCAGTTCTCCAACAATGTTCAACAATCGACTTCTAATTCTCATGAGACAAGTTTATGCGCATTTAACAAGAAGGAACTAAACTGTAGCAACAATTGTATTCTAGAAATGTCTAACAATTAAATCATTTGCATTTAAAACAACTAATCTAGAATTCAAAATGGAGGGGAATCGGTGAGGAAGGTGGGCCCTTTCCTTCTCACTGAATCCACTCAAAGAAATAGGTTACAGTCTGCTAAAGGAATTCAATCCACTCTTTCATTCAATTGCCAAAAATGTTCATGTACAATAGTAGAACATAATCAGAACAGTCTTGAGAATCCCCGATTCTCAAGCTGTTCATTTGATATCATTAATACAAAATCTAGAACTCCCATTGATCAACATCGTGAGCCAACATATATAATCAACAGGTGTTGCGGCAGTCGTATAACAACAGGACTGGTGGCGTTTGTTGTAACAACTTCCAGGATTGATGGGCTTCTATTGCAGTAGTCGTGTAACAGCTTCCAGGGTTGGTGGCATCCATTGCAACAGTCATGTAACAGCTTCCAAGACTAGCGCATAGCTGTAACAACATCGAGTTTCTCGAAGTGGGTTGTTCTAAGCATTTTGATCATTAGTTAAATCGTTTCATGGGTAAAATATGTGAACATTACCAATCAAACATGCTAAGTAAATGAAAATATAAAATCGAGATGAATAGTTCATACCTTGGGAAAAAGGGTCTTAGTACTCATTATAATAGTCATTTAGCTTAGGAATGAGAAGGTTGAATGGGCAAAAGATGTAGTGAAAAAGGGACATTTTTGGGTCCTAACATGCCCCCCAACTGAAGACATTGCATGTCCTCATGAAAAACACATTCAAACCTTACTTTGTAGCTGAAGTAGATAACTGTCTCCTCCAGTGCAAAATTGCTAAGTGCCGGTATTGAAAAATGTTGTGTCCAAAAGAAAATCTGTTGTGTCAACAATCTGTCTGAGTTTCTTTATCTTTGAGAACATAATCAGTTTCAGTTGCTCGAGTAACAACTCGTGAAGGAAACAAAGGCTCTTGTTTGCAGCTTCTAGTATACCAGCAGATGTTTTATGACGTTGAGATCTCCTCTATTTTACTGATTTTTGTGTAGCCGTACATTCATGTTCAGTCTTGACTGAGACAGTTGCTGGTCCTTTAGCGACTGAAACTTTGAATACCTCATATCCTGCCTCAAAGTAAATGTTTCCGCACTCAAAGCACATGAGTTCTTTGTTTCTGTCCATAACAACTTTTGTTAGTGCTAGGATTTCCAAGGTTATCCCTTCTGGATTCTTCTGTCGAACAATCTCGACATGGACAATTGGTTCTTGTATTACTAGCTCTGGTGGGACAATCCTCTGTGGAGCAGCTTGTTCTGGTATAACAATATTGACCTAGACAATTGGTTCTTGTGTAATAGCGGTATATGTCATGACTGGGTCCTATGGAACAATCGCCACTTGGACAAGTGGCTCATGTGGAACCATCCCTGCATCAACCATATAGGATAGTGGACGAAGAATAGGAATAGCATGTTCCACATCTTGCCATCCAATTGCAGCTTTGACAGACCTAGCGGATCTGTTTCTTCTCCTGGGTAAAATAGAAACGAAAGCAGGGGTTTTCTTCTTCATTGCTGGAGGAGGAACGAGATGTTCTTCCTCAACCACACAAGGAGGATATTCTGGTATACTGGGGTCTAATATGATCTGGACATCGTCAATGGACGTGTGATGCGCATAATCATCAGGTGGAGCCGATGATTCTGCTGCGATTTGAGTACATTCATTCTGAAAGGAGAGAATAGTTTCCTGAAGTTCTGTGCATAAAGTAAAACTTGGTATTCGTACCCCTATAGAATTCTCCGTCACAGCAGCCAGAGGGATCTGATTTGTTGTTGATCCAATTTGGTCAAGGAATCTCCGAGGTTTTCCCTTTAATGGACGTTTTCTTTTCTGAGAAAATGTACTGGTAATGATAGTAGGCACTTGATCAGCTGTTGCAGCAATAGGAGGGTTCTATGTGAATGTCGGTGCAACAACAACGGAGGTAAGCGGACTTGATGTTACAGTGGACCATGTTGACCTTGCTCGCTTTTTAGGTAATGCAGAGATAGGAACAGGGGTGTTCTTTTCAGAGACAGGGGGTAGTTTGTCAATGATAGGTGTCGCAATGGACCGTGCTGACCTTGTTCTCTTTCTCGGTGATCCAGAGATAGGAGCAGGGGTTTTCTTTTTAGAGACAGGGGGTAGGCTTTCAATGATAGGTGTTGCAGCCAAGTGCTGTGACACATGTCTTGGTCGAGTGGTTGGCTATTAATCTATTTGTTCGACCACAGCTACAGGCTGTTGCAATGCAATTTGGTCGAGGCTTGTCTGGCTGGTGCCAAGATGGCTTCGGGTTATGCGGTTTCTTTTTTGAGTCGTCTTACGGACAATGATAGTAGGGGTTTGGATTGCAGTTGTAGCCGAGGGAAAAGGCTCAGGAAGAGGTCCATGGGTTGTGTTTTCAAGGACTGGTGCAATCATATATGTATGTATAGAATGTGGCTGGTCTGCTACAACAGGTAATGGGTTATTGGAAATGCCCATACCTCTGCGAATTAATAGGCCGATGAGTCTGTGATTAGAAATGCAGTTTTTGGGGTTCTTGGATTTTTTTACAAAATGAGCCATGTTATGCAATGAACGGAGGAGAAAATAAGGAATGTTTATGAATTTTTGATGTCGTAGATGTGATAATAAGATGAAATCAAAAAAATAAACAACTTGGTATCGGCCTTCGCAGGTATTGTACCTTTTAAGAAATTCTACGACTTTCCCCCATGGCTCTGGTAAGGAATTGAGATCTACACCTCTGCCTTTGGTCTGAACTTGCTCAGTGTTGACGAGGAAACCCTTCTGTGCATCTGGAAGTTGTGTTTTTCTATTAAACCATCGATCTCTTGTTTTTGGCAACCCTGTTACAACAACAATGCTTTCTTTTGACACTGGAATCCTTACCCCATTCACCATTGAACACCCTTCGGTAAGATTTTGACTAAACTGCAATACCTCATCCTCATTAAACCCCTTCAACTTTTTAAAATACGATATCCAGCCGCCCTGGAGAAATATTTGGTAGGCCTTTGGGTGTAGCAACAAACTGTCCAGAGTTGCGGGTTCATATCTCACAGTTGATCCTCCCATGATGTTGCTTGAGAGTTTAACAGGCACGTAGGAGGAGAAACTATCACCTAAATCAGAGACGCAAGAAGCTCGAATGTGGTTTGCCGAAAGAATACAATGTCTCAGTGAAAAGAAGTGTGGGCGAAAAGGTGGTGGAGGTGTGTATAAAATTCGGTATGGATGGCTAGATTTACGTTTTCCCCCCCCAACTAAGTGGATTGGCTCCAGGTGCATCGATTTATGACAACCGGTTAGTAAATAGGAAACCATTCTTTTATATCTTCATTACTTTAACACGTAGGATTAATCACGTACCTCATATCTTACCTCACATAAAGACCTGTCGGAGTAACCGCACTATCCAATTGCCATCTGAGTTGCGTGGAATAGCTGACATGATGAAGGATCATGAGAGAAATGACAACTGGAGCAGAAACAGAGTCCTTACTGTAGTTAGCCAATTGGAAATCATCGGATGTGAAGTCAAGTCATTATGAAGCAACACTTTTGGATAGAGAGCATCAATATTGTCTAATCAGTGGTGCTGTGGCATGGAAAGATTGGAGGGCTGGAGCAGAAACATCGACAAAAATGCGAAAAAGAAAGAGTGAAGTGGCAAGAAAGAATAACATCAATTAGTGTATCAGCAGGTTCTTCCGCAAAAATGGTGGAGGTAGGTGTAACAACATGGAAATCGACCAATTTATCGGAAGAAGATGTAACAACATGGAAATCGGCCAATTTATCGAAAGAAGGAGTAACAACATGGAAATCGACCAATTTAGCAAAAAAGGGGTGGAACAGTATATAAATCAGTCGAACGCTACATTACTTAGTTTCTAGGAAGTTTTTCAACTTCCATGAACTAATCGTTTGACTCGTTTTGTGTTACTCAACTTTGTTGTTCATCAATCCACCTGCACACACATAACCACCTGATACCTTTCAAAGCTTTATTAGCATAGTAAAGAAAATAGAGAAATTTCAACTAAAAACAGAGAAATGCAAATTTTGCTAAGGTTATTTATATACAAGGTCTGAGCAAAATAAGTCCTAAAGTTCAGAAGGTGAAGGAGCAATCTCCTTTCTGTTTAAGAATTGATAACCTGTATCAACTGTACATCTAGTTTTGAATTCTGCCTTGGACAGTGGACGCTGATACAGACGCAAGCGATGACCATTTGCATGTAATTGTGTATTAGATCCATCAATAGTAATCAACCAGACTGTCCCATTGGGAAAAACAGTGTCTACCTCGTAAGGCCCTAGCCATTGTGTACGCAACTTACCTTGAAATTCCTTAAAGCGTGAATCATACAACAGAGTCCAAGCTCCTTTCTGGAATAATTTCTTCTTGATGACTCGGTCATGCCATTTTGTTCTTTGTTGTTGAATCACTGTGGTTTGATGGATGGCGTCCAAACGCTTTTCATCAAGCTCGTTGAGCTGCTGCAGTCTGGCTTTCTGTGCCATAGTCAAGTCGAGGTTGACTGTTGATGCAGTTCTTAAGGTTTTGATTTCGAATTCAATGGGGAAAACAAGGCTTTTTCCATATACCAGCTCGTAAGGAGAAAAACCAGTTGTGCTCCTCCAAGTAGTTCGGTAAGCCCATAGAGCTTCATTCAATCTGTCAGACTAATCCCTATGATTTTCTCTCAATGTTTTAGTAAGAATGGCTTCGATAACTTTGGTGGTGCTTTCCACATGGCCATTGCCTTGTGGATGGTATGGAGAAGCTATTCTATCTAAAACATGATATTTACTGAGTAGAGCTTCAAATTTATATGATGTGAAAGGGGGTCCTCCATCAGTTACCAATTCTCTAGGAACGCCAAACCTAACAAATATATCTTCAAACAAGAATGCTAAGACAACTTCTTCTGAGGCTCTGATAAGTGCTTTTGCCTCCACCCACTTGGTCATGTAATCTGTACAGACCAATATATAGACTTTCTGATTGGAAGGTGGGTGAATGGGTCCTACAAAATCCATGGCTCATCTCTCAAAAGGCTCTAACACTATCTGAGACTGGAGAGGCATCTCATCCCTGTGAGTTGGCTGACCCATGCATTGGCAATTGTCACAAGCTTGGACATACTTCTTGGCATCTTGAAATATGTTGGGCCAAAAATAGCCCATCCTTAAAATTTTATGCCCGGTCCTTTTATCGGCAAAATGACCCCCACAAGGGCCATCATGGAAAGCTTTTAGCAGATCATAAACTTCATCATCCCTCACACATCTCCTGATTTCTTGGTCCAGGCTTGTGTAGAAGAGGTATCCTCCTATCCAACTATACCTAGCTCTCTTTTGAATAATCTTCCTTCTTTCTCAAGGAGATAGATGTGGAGGTACCTTCCCTACAACCAAATAATTAGCAATGTCTGCATACCAAGGTGAGTGAGTAGATACTGCAAACAAATGTTCATCAGTAAAGGAATCTTCTACAGGTGAATTATCATCATTTATATGTAATCTTGAGAGAAAATCAGCAACCACATTTTCTTTTCCTGGTCTATCCATTATAGTGATGTCAAATTCTTGCAGTAGTAACAACCATCTTGTCACTCGGGCATTAGTAATAGGTTTATTCATTAGATATTTAATGGTTGTATGATCAATATGAATAAATGTGGGATAACCAATTACATAATGCTTGAATTTATTGATTGCATAAACTACTGCCAATAATTCTCTTTCAGTAACTGTGTAATTTAACTCAGCAGGATCCATGTTCTTGCTGATATAGTAGATAACGTAGGGTTCTTTGTCCTCCTGTTTCCCTAGTACTGCACCAATTGCAGTGTCTGAGGCATCTGAAGAAATGTGAAAAGGCAGAGCCCAATTGGGCCCTCTCAAGATGGGAGCTGTGGACAATTTCTGTTGAAGATCTGCAAAAGACAATTCACAGTTGTTAGTCCAACGAAAGTCAACATCTTTTGTTAGTAGAAAAAACAATGGAGAGGCAAGTTTAGAGAAATTTTTAATAAATCTCCTGTAATACCCGATGTGCCCTAAAAAACTTCTTACCTCTTTCTTAGTTGATGGAGTTGGAATGTTCAAAATTACCTGGATTTTGGCTGGATCTACCTAAATCCCTACATAAGAGATGAAGTGTCCCAACACTACCCCTTCGCACATCATCATATGGCACTTTTCTATACTTAAAGAAAGATGAGACTGTCTACATCTTTTGAGCACTTTTTCCAGATTAGACAAAGCTTCTTCGAAATTGGTACCATAAGGTGTAAAGTCATCCATGAATATTCCATACAGTCATTCACCATATCAGAGAAAATACCAATCACAACTCTCTGGAAAGTGGCTGGTGCATTACAAAATCCAAATGGGAGAACCTTGTAGGAAAATGTACCCCAAGGGCTGGTAAAGGTGGTCTTATCTTGGTCCTGTGGGGCAATTTGTATTTGGTTATAGCCACTGAATCCATCTAGGAAATAATTTTTTTACCGTCTAGGTTGTCTAAAACCTGATCATTAAATGGCAGAGGGAAATGATCCTTCTGCGTGGCCTTATTCATGGCTCTATAGTCCACACACACTCCCCACTTACCATTCTTTTTAGGCACAATAACCAACGGTGATACCCACTCGCTGTCTGATATAGGATAGATGAATCTGGCATTGAGAAGTTTCTAAAGTTCTTCCTTAACAATTTCTTTAAGGTTTGGGGTCATCCTCCTTTGCGGTTGGCAAATGGGTCGACATTCTTATTTGATGTATATATGGTGGGTGCATAGTTAAGAGGGAATGCCTTTCATATCCATGTAATCCCAGGCAAATTCTTCTTTATGTACAATCGATAATTTCATCAATCGGCGAGTTTCAGCAGTGGAGAGATCGGGATTGATGTTCAAGGTTTTTCTAGGTTCGACTTCCACAACGACGCTCTTAGAACTGACTCTAGGAAATAATTCAACTGTTGTTGTTTCGTCATCTGCTGTTACAGCGTTCGCTGTTATAGCGACTGTTGTTATAGCGAAATCAATTTGATTGTCAGCGGTTTCTGAGAACATTTCCGAGTCCATTTCTTCCTGAGCAATAGGTTCAAAGACTCTTATCAATCGGTGGTGCATGTTCTGTGTAACAACAGAGGGGTCACAAATAAAGCAGTTGATTAACTCATCCTCCGTCTCATCTTTGAATCTCAGGGCCTTTCCTATAGTTAGCACAGGTAGAGCACTTCCATCCTCAATGTCCTTGAGGATACAAGGTAAGTTTTTTTGTGTCATAACCATCAGAGATGGTCATGGAACCATATCTGCAACCAATGAAAGCACCAGCTGTAGCTACCATGGTCGTCCCAGAATTAAAGGATGGCCTCCCAGACGGTTGCAAAACGACAAAATCAACAGGATACTCCCATGAGTTCACGGAAATGACTAAATCATCGATTATTCCTTTTGGTCTGATGGTAGAGCGATCAACTAATTCTAGAACAGTAGGAGTAGGTTAGATTTGTGTTCTGAGTTGCAACAACTGTGTAGTTTCTATTGGCATGATGTTAATTGTTGCCCCTAAGTCAACTAGTACATGTGGAATATATGTCTGTCCAATTTTAACAGTTACTGTAGGGTTTCTTGGGTCGCCATATTTAATAGGTGGAGTTTTTCCTAACATCAGCTCAGACAAATCCCCCACTACATGCACTGTGAGGGGATCTTTAGGTTTTCGTCCAGGTTTTCTGATACAGAGGTCCCTCATAGTCTTGGCATAAATAGGGACATCCCTTATCGCTTGCAGTAGTGGAATATTAACGTGCAGATTTTTCAATTCTCCTAGGAGATTGAAAGATGGTAATTGGCCGCTCTTTCAACACCAGGATTAAAGAGCATAGTGCTGACATCAAGAATGAACGAACCCGCACCTCAACACTAGCCAAACACTCTCTCACAACTAAGCATCACATACGCCTAGAGGACACCAAAATCTTAGCTAAAGAAGACCATCTCCTTAAAAGACGAATTAGAGAGGCAATCGAAATCATCGAAAATCTCGATAACCTAAATAGAGACAATGGCCTAGAGATTAGTGAAAGTTGGATCCCGCTCATTCGGAAAAGAAAACATTATTAACCTTACCCTCAGAACTCTAGTACTTACACCTTTTTTCGAACCTTAACTTAACCTAATCTTTAAAACTAACCTTATACCTTATGAAAATCCCCTTTGACATACATTAATAATAATATTATTATTACCTTTTTACATTTTAAACCTAACTTAACCAACATAATACTAATTAAAATTAGACCATTTTGATTCCAACTTATAATCTTCTACCACTAATATAATATTATTGCTACCTCATTAAATTAACCCTAAATTTAACCTATAATTAACATAAAATTAATATTAACATCCTCAAACCTAGGGTTTCACTTAGCCGACCACTAATAAAACAGTAATAATATTAATGCTACCTCATTAAATTAACCTTAATTTAACCTATAATTAACATAAAATTAACTATAATAATATTAACACCATATGGCTAACCCTAAATTTAGCCTATATTTAACATAAAATTTAATATTAATAACATTAACCTAAATTTAGCCTATATTTAACCCTAGATTGCTAGTGATGCTTAGTTAAATTAACATAAAATTAAT
>ML804625.1:102863-127001 GCA_009831015.1 Picea engelmannii | reverse complement strand
CACACTTTTATTTCTCGGAAACAAGATTTTAACCTAATGCAGAAAAAGGGAAAGCAGTTCTCCAACAATGTTCAACAATCGACTTCTAATTCTCATGAGACAAGTTTATGCGCATCTAACAAGAAGGAACTAAACTGTAACAATAGTTGTATTCTAGAAATGTGTAACAGTTAAATCATTCACATTTAAAACAGCTAATCTAGAATTCAAAATGGAGGGGAATCGGTGAGGAAGGTGGGCCCTTTCCTTCTCACCGAATCCGCTCAAAGAAATAGGTTACAGTCTGCTAAAGGAATTCAATCCACTCTTTCATTCAATTGCAAAAATGTTCGTGTACAATAAGCATTACTTTTCTTTCTCCAGTAAAAACTCTCCCCTTCATTACCAAAGCTCTGCTATTTAAAGTCAGAGTCATTCAGTAGAACATAATCAGAACAGTCTTGAGAATCCCCAATTTTCAAGGTGTTCATTTGATATCAGTAATACAAAATCTAGAACTCCCATTGATCAACATCGTGAGCCAGCATATATAATCAACAGGTGTTGCAGCAGTCGTATAACAACAGGACTGGTGGCGTCTGTTGTAACAGCTTCCAGGATTGATGGGCTTCTGTTGCAGTAGTCATGTAACAACTTCCAGGGTTGGTGGCATCCGTTGCAGCAGTCATGTAACAACTTCCAAGATTGGCGCATAGCTGTAACAACAACGAGTTTCTCGAAGTGGGCTGTTCTAAGCATTTTGATCATTAGTTAAATCGTTTCATGGGTAAAATATGTGAACGTTACCAATCAAACATGCTAAGTAAATGAAAATATAAAAGCGAGATGAATAGTTCATACCTTGGGAAAAAGGGTCTTAGTACTCATTATAATAGTCATTTAGCTTAGGAATGAGAAGGTTGAATGGGCAAAAGATGTAGTGAAAAAGGGACATTTCTGGGTCCTAACAAAAACATGTATCATCTTAATTAAATAGAACGCGTTAACTGTAACAAAAAAAGAATGATTAAACGAAAAAAAATTGGTTACCAGTAATCGAGCGATTGCAGTAACAATGCAGTAGCACTCAACAAAAATAGGAGTCAAAACAAAACATATGCTTTACAAAATTACGATGTATGATGTGTCCAAATACGAGAGTTTTTAATAGCTCATAACGCATATTAAACCAACACAACCATGTCATAACTCAGGTGTGTACGCGAATCTTACTAGATTTGGCCTAACTTCTATTGTTAATGCTCATTATCTCTGTCATTAATGCTCATTAAGGCTGATGGATACCTGGATTCTTGCATTGAAGGTCCTACCAGGTTGACCTCAACATAAGACCGTTATCAGAGTCACCCATTCGGAGAGGGAGGGATCACAAACTTATTCGAGCTTCGAAGAAAAGGGTATCGAAAGCATATTCTCTTATATTTAGAAAAGTTTGCTGACTTGACTTATGGGAGCCACAACAAATGGCGACTTATTGGGAAGAACTAGTTATATATGAGTTCAAAAAGAGAGAGACTTCAACCAGATTTAAAGAGAGATTTGCCTTATGATAGTCCATTCAGTATTCAACTTAAGGACCCCACATCCAGTGGCCTGAGGGCAAGATATAGAGAGAGCGCGCTACTAATGATCTTCCACATAATTCGAGTGAGTGTTAATGGGAAACTTCATACATCCACAATGAAACATTGACAATGACACCACAAAGGAATGTTCATCAACTATTATAGACCGAAGTGTTTTCCTCACCTCTCTTTCCCAGCATTGCTTCGCCAGCGAGTGTCGATAGCCCCAATAGAGATGCCTTGGTATCATACAACCATGGCCCCGCTACCAACGAGTGTCGATAGCCCCGATGGGTTTGCTTGTACTTCCCACACTTTTAGTAGCGTTTTCAACTTCCTTATGATTATGCTTTTCATACCCACCTTTTAGATATAAAATTTATATATTGTTGTTGCAACATAGGTGAAGATAAGTAGGAAGCGGGGTGATATGAGAGTTACTTTGATTTGCTAGTCTCAGTCCACAATTTATTCTTGTGGGTCTGTAAACAAGAATCACATATGCGTTTTAGAATAATGGATTAATGGGAAGAGACACTGGAGTTATGTGGAAGACCTTGAATTCATGACACTTCGAGAAACTTGAATGGAACATCGACAAGCCACAAGGGTGGTCACATAAGAAAGGATGACTGTTGGAAATCATCGAAAGGTACAAAATTTGAAGGTTAGAAGTTTTCTTTTGGTACAGATGAACAAGTTCCTCTTTTCAGTGTATTATTGTTCACGAAGATAAAAGTTGATCTCATATCATCTCGACAACCTCAATATGGAAAGGTACTTAAGGGACAAGGCACTTACATGGGTTCAATAGTCTTGGGTCCCTGTTGCGAAAGAAAATGCTGGTCCAGAGCAACAAACAATGAGTTATTCTAAACTAAGGGGTGAAGCAAAAAGAAAAAACAAATTCAAGCAATGGTAGGACTATTGAAGTGAAACATCAATAGAAAATGAAAAGAAAGGAACACAAAAAAACTACTATGTGCAACACTACATTACCATCAATGATTAGGAGAAGTAGTTTAGGATTTGGACATTGACATGGAGTTCCTCCTCATCTCCCTATAATGTTTTAAGTTTGAAAGTCCTAGGACCTTTTTTTTCTGTTGAATCAGATATGATCCTAGCCATAGTTTCTGGAATTTGGAGTGTTTTCCTTTGAGTTCATTAGCTTTGTCCCATTTGAGAACAAGGTCTCCTTCTTGAAAGTCTTTGGTTCCTGCAACCAATTTGTCGAACCATTTTTTAATTATTTCTTGGTGGTGTGTCAAGTGCATCTTAGTTTTTTCCCTTTTTTCTTCAAGTTTTAGCAGTATGTTTAACCTTTCTTGCATTACTAGGCAAGCTTTGTCTTGGGAAGTTTGGGCCAATTGTAAGGCGGGTAGGAAAGTATGGGTTGACATGGTGGCTTCATGTCCGTAGACTAGAAAGAAAGGGGAGTTAAAAATGGATGAATTGGGAGTTACTCTATCAGGCCAGAGAGCGTTATGAAGAGTGAGGTGCCAATTTCTTTGATTATTGTTGACAATTTTCTTGATAATTTTGATAAGGTTCTTATTAGTCAAATTTTCCAAACCATTTCCTTGTGGGTAGTAATTCGCTGAATACTTAACCTTAATGTTTAGTTCAAGAGAGAATTCAGTTAGTTTAAGAGAAGAAAACTACTTGGCATTATCAAAGACTAAAGAGTCAAAAATTTCAAACCCGGTGATGATATGGGATTCAAGGAACAAAGTCACTTGATTTTCATTGATGGTCTTCAAGGGAATTGCTTTGCTCCATCTGGTGAAATAATTGATAGCCGTCAAGATGTATTTGTGCATTTGGGATGAGTTGGGATTGATCTCCCCGATCACGTCCAACCCCCATTGCTAAAAGGGGCATTCAATGATCACATGCTTTAAGGGGAAGGCAACCTTCTTTTCTCTCTTGACTAAAGTTTGGCACTGCTGGTGTTTCCTTGCATATGCATCAGAGTCCTTGAATAAAGTGGGCCAGTAGTATCCAGATCTGAGGATTTTGTGAGCAGTGGTGTCTCCACCATAGTGTCCACCCACTGATCTATCATGGAGTTCATAAAAGACCTTTTTTGCATCCCTTTTCTCAAGACATCTTAAGAAAAAACCATCATAATTTTTTCTGCATAGAGTTCCTTAGATGATCTGATATTGAGAGGAATTGAGTCTAAGGGCCCTTTTCTTCTTGGGTTCGAGATAATCTAGGGATGATCCGTGTGTTAAGTAATATTTCATTTCGAAAAACCATTGGTTTGAATTGACCGCGATGTAAGTTGTCTCTCTTGTATACAACTTTTGATCTTGATATAGCACATCTTCGTGTGATTCATCGCTCAGTGGTTCCACGACCAGTTTCATAGCCCCTGGCCTTCGATGATTTTCACCGGCTTAATTTCAATGTCGTACTCTTGTAGAGTTGTAATCCAGTTAGATCTCTTTTCTACGAAGTGTTTCTGTACCAGTAAATTCCTGACCATGGGGTAAGGGACAATGAATTTTGTCTTAGATTTGAGAAAGAACAACCTGAAGTGTTTGACAACTTTAAATATGGTGTAGGTTTGTTTGTCCACTTCAGGGTAGTTCAACTCTTCTCCTTGTAATGTAGAATTCATAAAAGCTATAGGGAATTAATCTCCTTCTTGGTTCTTTTGTGTTAAAACAACCGCGAATGCGAAATCTGACACAGAGGTGTAAAGGACGAACTCTTGAGTAAAGTCTGGGATTAACGATGTGGGAGCTTGTCCTATCTCTGTTTCGATATTATTGAAAGAGTCTTTTTCTTTGGGTTCCCATTTGAATTTGACATTCTTTTTTATCATGTCTTGCATAGGTTTCATTGTTTCAGAAAAACTGGGGACAAATCGTCTTACAAAGTTGATCCTTCCCATGAATGACTGCATGGTTTTCTTGTTTTGAGGGGAGGGGGGGAATCTTTGCAATTGCTTCAGTTCTTTCAAGTTCGATTCTTATACCATGCTTGAAAACAATGAAGCCAAACAATTTGCCTTCATCAAAAACAAAAACATATTTCTTAGGATTGAGAGAGATGCCATACCTTCTGCATCTATTGAATACTTTCCTCGAATGAGCTATATGATCTTTTCTATCCCTTGAAAAAATGGTAATATCATCCAGATACACCACTGTGCATTCTCCAATTAGACCCCTGAAGACAATGTCCATGGCCCTTTGGAATGTTTCTCTGGCATTGATGAGACCAAAAAACATCTTCCTGTAAGCATATGTTCCCCACTTGGTCTGGAAAGTTGTTTTTAATTGATCGTCATGGGTCACTAAGACCTGGTTATAACCCGAAAAACCATCTAGAAGGGAGAGCATCTCATATCTAGATATGTATTGCCAGATTTGTTCCATCGGAGGCATAGGGTAATTATCCTTCTCTGAGGTTCTATTCAGGTTCCTGAAATCAATACAAAGTCTTATATCCCCATTCTTTTTCCTTACTGGTACTAAGTTGGATATCCATTGCGTATGTCTTACTGGGAAAATGATCTCGGTTGATAACAACTTATTCAATTATGCTTTGACTTGAGGCTCAAGGCTGGGGTTCATCTTCCTCATCTTTTGTTGAAATGGTTCCGTCATAGGCTTCATGGGAATTACGTGTTGTATGATATTGGTGTGATATGTCTTGAGATCCTCATAGGTCTAGGAAAATATGTATTTGTATTCCCATAATAATTTGATATAAACTTGTTTTTCTTGAGGAGAACAATTTTTCCCATATTAATGTTTTGAGGCATGATATTTGTCCCCAAATTCACCACCTTGAATTGCATGGATGAATTGTTGGTTTTGCAATTGATGACTTTCTTGAACTTCTCTTGGAGATCGTAGAGTTTCTACAACCTCACTACATTCCTCGGGATACAATTGGTTGAACCTGTTGTCTTGTTTGATTGATCTGGGATAGAAACATCTGAATTCACCAACTGGTCGTGTTGGCTTTCATCAATGATAAATCCTTTGAAAGTATCTTTGAGATGTAAGAAATTTATCAGTTATTGGTCATCATCAAAGAGTCTCCAATTTCTGATATTGTCGGGAATTGAACGCCTGTATAAAATTTCAACATAAAAAAGTGTCAAACATCAATCCGTTAGAGGGTATTAACCTGGATGCTACATTGGATAGAAAATCAACGTCACAATTTAGCGAATGAGGAACTAAACTAATATTAAATGTCGCAAAAGATTTGATTAGTTCCCATACCTGGAGTTGATAGTTTTTCAAATGGTTTGAAAGACAATGAATGGTGTTCCTCACCTATTTTATGATAATTTCGGAATCACCAAATACCTGGACTTTCTCAACTTTCAAGTCAACTGCTTTTTTTAACCCCTATACTAGGGATTTGTATTTGACAGTTTTGTTCGTGCAAGAAAATTCTAGTCTACTTGCAATTAACATTTTAGTACCTTTCGGGTCTTTTAGTATGAAACCCGCGTCTGCAACTTCTAAAGACTTGGATCCATCGAAAAATAACGTCCACATGTCAGGATCTCCTTTTTTATTTCAATTGGTATCTTTGAATTTTCTAATTTATTGGTTTTAATCGGGTTAACAGAGTCAACGCGTTTTTATAATTTGTCTCTAGAAACCATGTTAGGTTGTACATCAGAGGGATTGCTAGTTTGATCAGTTATATTTCAGTCGAGCTCAATAATCTGGGTGCAATGAAGGATTTCATATTGTGTGTTAGATTCCGCAAGAGATGATGGATCAACTGCAAAATTCCCAAAAAATGTTTCATATGAATAATTACCCAAAATTGAATTGTTAAACATTGTCAGTTCATTTGGTTCATTCAGGTCAATAACGACATGTTTCATATACCTTTCTTTGTCAATTCTGATCTCATTCATTTTTCCATTATAAAGGAGCCACAAGTGGGACCAATCGGTAGCAAAGTAGCCATTTAGCATAGTCGACCCATCTCGACTTAACAACATGCCATAGTTGTTTGGTACGTCTACTACTATTATATCTATAGTTTGATGAACTTTTGGATTAGCAGACATCATGATCAAGAATTTTTTCAATTCTCCAATAACTTTAACTTTGGTTGTGTCTAATTGAATAATTTGAATGTTAGATGGTTCAGGTTTTACATTAAGCTTCTCACAGAATTTTAGGGGCATGACATTAGATGAAGCTCCCGAGTCCACCATGCAATTATGGACATTTCTATTAAATATTTCAAAAGTTATGAGGAAAGGATGGCTCGTATACCTGGATATTTGACTAGTTATGGACGCATTAGTCGCAACCTGACTTTTAGACAGAGTACTATTGTTAGCAGAATTTACCTTGGTGGTCCCTCTCTTAGTTCCTGCATTTGGTTCCTCTATGCCAGAGGAAGTTTTTCCTTGTAGAGTTCTGATAAAATTCTCTTGAATTTGTGGAATCTTCATGAGTTTAAACAAAGAAATGTTAGGTTTTGTGTTTTTCAGATCTTCTAGGAAGTCATATTCCAACCTGGTGAGGGGTGTGGACAAAATAATGGGTTTCGGTGTTTGATCTATCATCTTGGGGTTGGAAGGTGTGGTTTTGGAGGAATAGGGAGTAGGATTGGTCGAAGAAGATGATTGTTTGGGAGTGGAGGTAGCGGGAGAAGTAGAATTGGTGGTACCGGGGGTGTCATCGGAAACCTTCTTTCTGGCACTCCTAGTGGTAACGACGTCTTGTGAAATGTGCACTTCTTCAACATCTTCTTCATCTTCAGCAAAAACAATGTCCCATGAGTTTAACTGTTGTTCTACAAGCTCGTTAGATTCCTGAGGTTGTTCTTATTGTTCCTGACTTTCTTCTCCCTTGTCATCGACTTCAATTGTATTCTTTGTTTCTCAGGTTTGGAGGGCCTGTACAATATTCTTCATGTTAATGTCTTCCATCTGAGAAGGGGTGGTTTTGTTGGTTGGTGGAGTGTTCTTATCTTTCTTGGGGGGAAACTTAAAGAATTTTTTTTGGCTAGAGGATCCCTCTCCATTACCTTTTTTCAAGTCTACTAGGTTGTTGGATAACTTCTTAACGATCCTTTGGAGAGTTTCCATATCCATCGAATCATAAGGCTTCTTATCTTCACTGGGTTTAGACGTGGGAACTTTACCTTTACCCTTATCTTGAGTTTAAAGGTAAAGTTTAGAAGGTTTAGACGGTGTTTGATCTATCATCTTGGGGTTGGAAGGTGTGGTTTTGGAGGAATAGGGAGTAGGATTGGTCGAAGAAGATGATTGTTTGGGAGTGGAGGTAGCGGGAGAAGTAGAATTGGTGGTACCGAGGGTGTCATCGGAAACCTTCTTACTGGCACTCCTAGTGGTAACGACGTTTTGTGAAATGTGCACTTCTTCAACATCTTCTTCATCTTCACCAAAAACAATGTCCCATGAGTTTAATTGTTGTTCTACAAGCTTGTTAGATTCTTGAGGTTGTTCTTATTGTTCCTGACTTTCTTCTCCCTTGTCATCGACTTCAATTGTATTCTTTGTTTCCCAGGTTTGGAGGGCCTGTACAATATTCTTCATGTTTATGTCTTCCATCTGAGAAGGGGTGGTTTTGTTGGTTGGTGGAGTGTTCTTATCTTTCTTGGGGGGAAACTTAAAGAATCTTTTTTGGCTAGAGGATCCCTCTCCATTACCTTTTTTCAAGTCTACTAGGTTGTTGGATAACTTCTTAACGATCCTTTGGAGAGTTTCCATATCCATCGAATCATAAGGCTTCTTATCTTCACTGGGTTTAGACGTAGGAACTTTACCTTTACCCTTATCTTTAGATGGTTATGAGCTAGAACTACCTTTTAAACTCAACATATTTTTCTCAAACTTAAGGGCCTCTTGGAAAGCTTCTTCTAGAGTGCCTTTCTTAGAGTTTTTTACATACATGGCCATGGACATGGGAAAATCAGAGGTGTAGAATTCAATAGTTACGTCTTCAACAGGTTTTGAGGCACGGGAGATTTGTTTTAATAGAGTAAGGAAACGTTGATTGTAATCGGTAACTAGTTATTTTGAGTCCATCTTGAATCTCAAGAGTTCTAGAACCCAAGTGGCCAGTGTTTTGTTTTCCCCAAACTTCCTGAGGAAATAGGTTTCAAAAGTTCTCCAGATTGGAATGGAATCTTCTTCTAGAGAGAAATACCATGTTGACACTTTCTCTTCAAAAGTAAGGGGGAACAAACGATAGACGACGTCTTCATGTTGAATGCTATGTAACCTTATAGCCAATAGGAATTTCTTAACATGGTTTTCGACTGAACACTTTTTGTCATGGTCAAATTTAAGCAGGAACTTCTCAGGGTGTCTGGGCATGTCATGCTAGATCCCTAGTACAACGATTGCGTCAACTAACAACCAGGGATGGTAGGGGGGAGGTTTTTGTAAGTTTTGAATCTGTGAAGTAAAGCAATGCATACAAATTCTTAAGCAAAACATAAATTAATCAATGGCTCATACACATAGTACATAGAGATTTACGTTGGAAACCCTTCCTTGGTGCCGCACCTTTTAACTCTTCACTGTAGTAATTTCACCATTCACCATACAATATATACAATTTTTTAGGTATTCTGTAGCTACCAAAACCCTAATCCCTTAATCCAGGATTAATTTAGAAAACTGCTAAAAATAGCAAAATCCGCTAAAATAGCAAAAACCGCCCAAAAAAATAAATTTTGGGGCGCTGCCCCGAACCTCGTCGGCTCCGGGCTACCACCCCAGAGTCGAACATTGCGCGTAACCAGGGGGGACCAAACCTGGCCCCTCAAGGAAAGCGCCTGACGCACACGACACAACGGACAGGGGAAGTTGGAATTGTCAGACATAGTTGTTGAATCTGACACGCCCACACACACGCATGCAAAGACTATAACACACACTCAACAATTTCTAGTTAGTGTTCACTCCAGCCATGTTTGGAGGTTGATATGCAATGATATGGTATGGGTTATCTTCAGGTTTGCTCTCATATTCATCTCTTTCGTCGGAGTTATCCTCTGATTCGTCTCTTTCGTCGGAGTTATCCTCTGATTCGTCTCTTGGAGTGTGAGGGGGTGACTCGTGAGGTGAGGGTTGTCTACCTCTTGCTCCACTGAGTAATGAATAATATTCAAGATTAAAGTTTGAAGTCTCATGGAAATCAAAAGTATCTTCAAGGACATGATATTCAAGGGTCTCATCCGAATGATTTTCTCGATAGGAGTCTAGGTCAACGAAATAGGGGTCTGTATGTCGAAGGTCTTCTTGATTTTCAAGAAGAGAGTAATCCAAGGGTAGATTTCCTGTCTGCATGCTAAGTTTTCTAGTCAGGGCATGGTTGGCTCACTCAGTCAAGTGTCTAACTATGGATTTAATCTCTAACTTAGTTAGGAGACGAGGTTGAGGGGAAGAAAAGGATGTTTCGGGGTGAGCGAAAGTGTGGTGAGTACTGACTTAAGCTGGCGTGTTTACAACATACTCCGAAGGGAAGAAAATATGTTCAGAGTGAACTTGGGGGGAATCACTTGTCGAGGAAAATCTTACTTGTGGGACAGAACATGAAAGGTTTGAGCTTCTGACTGCAACGATTCAGTTATGTTGCCCTCCTTCTAGCGCCATTTTTGTTGATGGGCTAGAATGACCTGCTCAATCAGATGAGGTAATAACCCGATGGCAGGTCCCAATTAGACCCACTCTCATTTGGGGTAACGCTTCTGACCAGATTTTGTCCTGGTTATCAACTAACTAAAATACTAACAAAATATGAATCTGAGAACCGAAGGTTCTTAGATGAATTAAAAAAATATAAAAAAAGAAGTAAATCCGACAGACCAAAGTTAAGCTAAGGTGAATGATTATTATTGTACGATGGAGTTTCTAACTAATTCTAAGTTAACCTATCCTGATCAGAAGCAAACTAAAAAAAAAGATGAATACAATTAAATATATGTATTACTTGCATAGAAGAAATTCTTAACACAAGTAATATACAAGTTTAATAGCATAACTTGATTAATTAACCATATTACGCTATTGATGTACTCATTCTAAAAATCATGGTAACTGTGAACTGCAAACATTAATTCAAAAGTAATTCATCAACCAATATTCATAGTTTACAATAAGAGAGATGCATAAATAGAATAATCACATTCATACACATCAATACCATAATCTTCAACTAAAAATGTCTCTCGGTTCAAATTAACTTGCAGTAGGAATACTGTCCTGCTACATTCCGAAACAGAAATCCATTTCAAATGGACAATGCCCTTGTTTATAGTGAGGGGCGACTGTTTACAATTGTTCTCCTTTGAAATCATGAAATTAGGGCCATTTTACAAAAAGGGACTCTTCGTATTCCGAATTCAAAATTGAGATTATAATAACCGAAGAAAGTAACATCTGTAAGGAACTGTGGAATTTGTAATCATGAATTTCCCTATTCCTATAATTGGTCTTGGTATTCTTTCCAAATGGAATAATCACTTAATATGCTCTCGAATTTGTTTAATTGAAATCTCTCCAAGGTCAAATCTCCATTGCAAACTTTGGCGGACACTTTTTGATATAACTGTTCCGATGTGGTCTTTACAAAGGATTGGATTTTGTGGGTGAGCCAGACGGGTTTCAATAGGTATTATTCAATTGATTTTTCTTTAAATTGACTCAGATTTTGGATGTTAGCTTGGTTGGATTTCTTGTGGTCCTCCACCTCAACCATTCTGGCACCGACAGATGTCGTTTCATTGATGGACTACATTGGCTGTACCCATGCCTCTTTGACGAGATCATTTTCATTTCTCCATAGTTTTGTGCAAGTGTCGACTGTTGCTCCTTAGGTGGAGGGAGCACTCATGAAGAGAGTTCTACTAGTGTCAAAGAGCATTTGGTATCTAAGTATTTCCCTCTTTGAATATACCGATAGTGTGGTAGGTGGACGTTGGTGCATATCTTGGCAACTGAGCATCTCCTCTAAGGATTCACTCGCTTCCTGATACATTTCTTGATTCTCTATCAATGTGCTTTGCAGCCTGAGTTGTTCCTGTTGCTAAGCCTGTATGATACTTAGCAGATCGAGGAGCTCATTCTTTTCTTTCACTAATTTTTCACTTAATGCCAATGCATGTTCCTTGATGGATTCCACAATGTGTATGGAGGCTCTGGTCTCTTCTAGGGCTGTGTTGAGTTTCTTTTTTTTCGCCTCTAACTCATTTCTATGGGTGTCCCATTGGATTTTCATCCACTTCTCAAAATCCATATTCATGTGGTCTCTTTGTGCTTGTAGGGATTTGTTCATATTCTATGAATTGAGACTCTCAGATGTGTTTACACCTTCCTGGACATTTATGATGAATTTGTCCTTCACACTTTTTAACTATGTCTCCAATTCGACTACTCTATTATTGGTAGTGCTGAGGGCATTGGTTACCTCAAGGACAAATGAGGAATTTAACCCTGCAAAAGAGTTGAGTGTTGAAGTTGCTTGGACTGTGTTCTCTTCAGGGTTAGGCCCTAATTTCCACTCTAATACCATCCATGTAGATGATTTTGACCTAGTGTCTTCTCCTCTCTTCCTCTTGGCCGACCTTTTCTCGATACTTCTTGTCATGTTATCAAAGTAGTGGTCTCCAATGGCTACTACAGAGGCCTCAAAATTCAGGGCTTTGGAGGAGAGGGAAGAATCTCCTAGAATGGTGCTTATGGGAGTGTATTCCGGAAGAGGTATGTTCACAATGCCCAGGTTGGGTGTCGACGGAGTGCTAGGTGTCCGACTTAAATTATACTCAATAGCTCATCTGCTTTATTCTTAGCTTCAACCTCATTGGCTAATCATTTTGCCTCAGCCCCATCAACCAATTTCTTGGCTTGTGCTTCATCCGCTAACTTCTTTGCTTCCTTTTCTTCAACCAACCTTTTGGATTATTCTTCTTTTTTCTTTTGGAGTGTAGCCTGGTGTGCCATGCACTCATGTTCTTTCCTGTTCTTCTCCTCAACTTGTCTTTTTTGATAATCTTGCTCAGCCTGGAGCCTTTTTTGTTCAAGCTGCTCTTCTTTCTTAGTTTTCTCCTGCTCTTTGGTGATGTTGGTATCTTGTTCTCGCTAGAGTAACTTCTGTAATTGGTTTAAAGTTTCCCTCTGGATCTCTTCTTGTTAAAGTTCAAGCTCTCGCTTGGCAGCGTCGTGGGACAACTGGTGTAGGACTTCATCATAAGAGAGTGTTCCCTTAAAATTATCTTCCTCGAAATTGACAAAATGGATATTGGGACGAGTGAGGCCGATAGACTTGACATGGTTGATTTCCAGCTCATGAGGATCATGGCCTTTAGGTTCTCCCAAGCATATGATTAGATCTTGTAGGGCCTTTGATTCTTTCCTTGCATGTTTACCATTGGAGATAGTGTAACTTCCAATGTGGATAGGGGCAACTAGCCAAAGTTTTTTGCTGTTGGTTTGCAATAGTGTAGTAACCCCTGGGCCCATGGTTTGGTACACAATTTCCCTTATCAATAAACGATCTAGGACAAAATATGGAAAAAGGTGTGGGGCTCCGGTGGTTCCATACACCTTGATATATGAGTAATACTTATAGAGGAACCAATCGACTACCCCTTTCATCCCATTCCTGTCTTCAAAGGAGATTATGTTTCTGGGGAAACCGAAGAGGACGGACTGCGAAGGGGCAAGAAATAAATTGCATGTATCGTAAAAGTGTTGTCTGTAATTAACGCTTCATAATTGGGAGCAATATACATGGATGGGAGGTTGATTTTGGTCCTAGTTCCACCCCAGGTCAGGAAACTGTATGAAGGAACAAATGGCATTGATCGTGTAGGCTGACATATAAAAACAAGGTTTCTTCATACTTGGGAGATTCTTCGCATGTAGACATATGTTGAAAACCAAGATGTTTGCCCAATTGAATATTTGTCTCGTTCTGATGATGGTGTGTGCCAAAGGCAACCAATCAGTTTGAAAATGCATGCTCTTTTCTTCTCCATACAGGTGACAGAGCATGGCTACCAACAACTTGTAGGGAGTTTTGAGCCTATGGGTAGGAACTAATTTCTGGCCTTGTTTGAGGGTTTCGTCTTCGTCCACCCACTAGTGATTCATCTTCTTTGTTGGTCCTTTGATTGCTTGGACAAACCCTTTTAAGAATGGTTCGTTTAGAGAGCATGTGGGAGTGGGAAGATGATATCTGGAGCCGATGTCTTTAGGTCTAAGGGACGCTACCCGCTTCCCTTGTTTTCTCATGATGTTCGTTGTATTGGAATCAAATTGTCTGAGGCACCATTGTGGTGCATCATTGTATGGGAACAAATGTGGTCGAGAAACTACTAGATGGATATTTCTTCTCAAGATATTCTGGGACATTTCCAAATCCTCGTCATCCGCGGGGAAATCTGCAGAATTGAAGATCTTATAAGTTTCTTCATAATTGGGGCAATGGTCTTCACCGATGTGATGATTAGTATGAGTCACTAAAGCTTCAACCAGCTGAGATGATGGTTCAGTCCTTGCAGTAGTCTGGAAGTACACTGAATCCATCGACCTTTTGGGGTTTTGGCTTGCCATGATGGATTACCAAATTGTCTTGGTAATAGCACGTTAAAATGAGTATGAGCTTAATTAAACAGAACACGTTAACTGTAACAACAAAAGAATGATTAAACGAAAAAAAATACGTTACCAGTAATCAAGCGATTGTAGCAACAATGTAGTAGCACTCAGTAAAAACATGAGTTAAGAAAAAACAAATGCTTCGCAAACTTACAGAGTAAGATGTGTCCAAATACGAGAGTTTTTTATAGCTCATAACACATATTAAACCAAAATAAATGTGACATAACTTGGGTGTGTACGAGAATCTTACACACCCAAGTTAGGACTTCATCATAAGAGAGTGTTCCCTTAAAATTATCTTCCTCGAAATCGAAAAAATGGATATTGGGATGAGTGAGACCGATAGACCTGACATGGTTGATTTCTAGCTTGTGAGGATCATGGTCTTTAGGCTCTCCCAAGCATATGATTAGCTCTTGTAGGGCCTTTGCTTCTTTCCTTGCATGTTTACCATTGGAGATAGTGTAACTTCCAATGTGGATAGGGGCAACTAGTCAAAGTTTTTTGCTGTTGGTTTGCAATAGTGTAGTAACCCCTGGGCCCATGGTTTGGTACACAATTTCCCTTGTCAACAAATGATCTGGGACAAAATATGGAAAAAGGTGTAGGGCTCCAGTGGTTCCATACACCTTGATATATGAGTAATACTTATAGAGGAACCAATCGACTACCCCTTTCATCCCATTCCTGTCTTTGAAGGAGATTATGTTTCTGGGGAAACCGAAGAGGACAGACTGCGGAGGGGCAAGAAATAAATTGCATGTATCGTAAAAGTGTTATCTGTAATTAACGCTTCATAATTGGGAGCAATATACATGGATGGGAGGTTGATTTTGGTCCCAGTTCCACCCCAGGTTAGGAAACTGTACGAAGGAACAAATGGCATTGATCATTTAGGCCGACATATAAAAAGAAGGTTTCTTCATACTTGGGAGATTCTTCCCGTGTAGACATATGTTGAAAACCAAGATATTTTCCCAATTGAATATTTGTCTCATTCTGATGATGGTGTGTGCCAAAGGTAACCAATCAGTTTGAAAATGCGTGCTGTTTTCTTCTCCATACAGGTGACAGAGCATGGCTACCGACAACTTGTAGGGAGTTTTGAGCCTGTGGGTTGAAACTAATTTCTGGCCTTGTTTGAGGGTTTCATCTTCATCCACCCACTAGTGATTCATATTCTTTGTTGGTCCTTTGATTGCTTGGACAAACCCTTTTAAGAATGGTTCGTTTAGAGAGCATGTGGGAGTGGGAAGATGATATCTGGAGCCGATGTCTTCAGGTCTAAGGGACGCTACCTACTTCCCTTGTTTTCTCATGATGTTCACTGTATTGGAATCAAACTATCTGAGGCACCATTGTGGTGCATCGTTGTATGGGAACAAATGTGGTCGAGAAACTACTAGATGGATATTTCTTCTCAAGATATTCTGGGACATTTCCAAATCCTCGTGATCCGCGAGGAAATCTGCAGAATTGAAGATCTTATAAGTTTCTTCATAATTGGGGCAATGGTCTTCACCGATGTGATGATTAGTATGAGTCACTAAAGCTTCAACCAGCTGAGATGATGGTTTCGTCCCTGCAGTAGTTTGGAAGAACACTGAACCCATCGACCTTTTGGGGTTCTGGCTTGCCATGATTGATTACCAAATTGTCTTGGTAATAGCACGTTAAAATGAGTATGAGCTTAATTAAACATAATGCGTTAACTGTAACAACAAAAGAATGATTAAATGAAAAAAAAATCCGTTATCGGTAATCGAGCGATTACAGCAACAGTGTAGTAGCACTCAGTAAAAACATGAGTTAAGACAAAACAAATGCTTCGCAAACTTACAGAGTAAGATGTGTCCAAATACGAGAGTTTTTTATAGCTCATAACACATATTAAACCAAAATAAACGTGCCATAACTTGGGTGTGTACGAGAATCTTACTTGATCTGGTCTTAACTTTTGTTGTTAATGTCCATGATCTATGTCATTAATGCTCATTAAGGTTGATGGATGCCTGGATTCTTGCATCAGAGGTCATGCCAGGTTGAGCTCACAATAAGACCGTTATCAGAATCATGCATTCGGGGAGGGAGGGATTGTAGACTAATTCGAGCTCCGAAGAAAAGGGTATCGAAAGCATATTCTCTTATATTTAGAAAAGCGTGCCGACCTGACCCAACAACCGATAGACAACGTTATGGGAGGAGGTGGGACTCATCAGGGTCTTGGCGTATGAGGTAGTCAAGGTGAGGTTCAAACTAAACCCCGAAGGAAAGGTGGTGCAAGAATATTCACTTTTCTAGAAAGGCATGCTAAGTGCATTTCTTGCAAGAGTTCGGAACATGACCATCAAAGATTTAAAGGATGAGGAGATGTTTGAACTCCAACGGGGATGGTATCGAAGAATATTCTTTAAGCCTAGGAGAATGTGCAGGACATGCACGTCGAAAGGTTTGAGAGGCTATTAGAGTTTTAGCTTCGTAGTTCGAGAGGATGGGGCACGAATTGGGCTCCGACGAGAATGGTATCGAAGGAATATTCCTTCGATACCTTAGAAAAGGTGAGGAGTCCTGAAAGAAATAAAGGCAACTTATTGAAGATCAATAAACCAGGAAGTCGAGGGTCCAATCTTAGGATGCCATTTGAGGAGGTGGCAGTTTGACAGGTCGTATTGACTCGTGGAGACGAGATAGGTTGGGATTGCGTTTCATAATCCATGGGGTGTCATGAAGGGAGTGTATTGGATGCACCAGAGTAATCAGAGTGCGATGATCGGAGTTTTGGTTGACGCGTGGAATGAAAAATTCCAACGGACATGATCCCGAATCAATTATGAATTAAGCTTGTATTGCCTTGTGAATAAGGTATGTATGCCTCACAGGGGAGAAGTTATGCACAAAAGGAAAACAAAAACCAGGGACCCATAAAAATTAAAATGTGAGTTGTTGTGGGAGGTGAGCCACAACAGATAGTTTCTTGGACTATTTGATGTTCAAAGTTTTTTTGACCGCATTAAATTATTTTTGTTCAATCTTGATGCCATCACCATGGCTTGGATGCAAAATGTAACCTTTTTATTTTCAGTTATGGAAGAAGTTATGGTTATTTTTTCCAAAAAAAAAATAATAGAATTAGAGTTTATTATTATAGTATTATTTAATGTTTAGCACTAGTTAGAGTACTTATCATGTAATGACCTAGTTTCAAATCTTTAATATAACACATATAATATACTATATGTGTTATATTATAACACATATAATATACTATATGTGTTATATTATAACACATATAGTATGAAAAATCACCCACATAAATAGGTGGAAATGTAAGCGACACAACCATGGGCGATAACCCATTGCTCCTATTAAAAAAATGTTTTTTAATTTATTTGTGTTTGAATTAATTTGTTATTAATTAATTTATTTAAAACATTTTTCTATTAATATTCATTATTCTTTTATTATATTAATTAATTTATAGATTTATTTATTTATTTTTTCCAATGAAAAAAGGCATGTGATTTTACTTATTCTTTTATTATATTAATTAATTTATTTTTTCCAATAAAAAAAGATATGTGATTTTACTTATAAAACAAAATTATATGATCAGATGTTGAAAAACATTCTTAGTTTATCTCTAAGACCCCAGGTCGTATTGGAAATAAAAACATTCCCTTACAAAAACCTATAAACATTGTCCACAAAAAATATTTTTTCCTTCTTTACATTCTCCTCACTTCCCATCATCATTTATCCATCAACTATGAAAAGTTTGGTAGGCTTTTTGAAGAAACAAAATTGTAAAGGAATTTACATTCTCCTCACTTCCCATCATCATTTATCCATCAACTATGAAAAGTTTGGTAGTGTTTTTGAAGAAACAAAATTGTAAAAGAAAGTATCCTATAACATAATATCATCACAAGGAAAAAATGAAAAGCATCATCCATCATCTATGAGCTTCCTCTATCATGTAGAGGTTCTAGATTTTACATCAGAAAAACCATGAAGTAAAAAAAATTGTAGTGAGACCCAGAGGTTCTAGATTTTAGATCAGAAAAACTATGAAGTAAAAAAAATTGTAGTGAGACCGAAGGATCGTGTATGAGGTTAGAGATATGCCCATCTTTGTTTTTTTGTGATTTACCAAGTGCCCCGATCCATAGGTAGTGCTTCTTTGGATAAGCTATTCGCCAACCTATTCGTATGCCTGTAGATGTGACAAAAAGAGATACGTAAGAATGCTGCCTATAGAGATTGTACACAATAAAATTCATCATTACCGATTCCTTCCTCATCCACTGTATAACAAGGAGCGAGTCACTAAAATTTGAATGCGTGTTATCCCATATTTCTATTCTAACATTACAATGATTTATTTACTTATTCATTGTTTAACGTTTTATTTTATTCAATTTTAGTTTAATTTAAAGTTGAATTTAAAAAAAATTATTTAAGTTTTGTTTATATTATTTTTAAAGTTTAAATGTTCATAAAATATTTTAAAAATGTAAAGGTTTAAATGTAATGTTTGGGTGTTGACCGTTGTTGAATGGAAGGGAATACATCCCCAATCCCCTTAAATCTCCCATTCAATTTTTAGATCAATTCCTATTGTGCTATAGGGGGATATCATTGTAGAAGGTTGTTAATTATGAGTCTTACCCCTAGTCCCCACTTAATCTTGGATTGAGTCCTTTGTGTATCGCATAGTGGAGACCATTGTGGTAGTGGATTTTACATCCCCTGAACCTTACTTGATTTGTAGATCGAGCAAGGGTGATCTATGTTGTGTCATGCCACTAGGGGTGAGGTGCAGTGGAAACAAGCTACTATATATTGAATATGTTGTACGCAACCCTTTTTGACTCCTGCTCAATTTACATATCAAGCTTTATTTATAGATTGAGTAAGGGATGCACACATCTTGTTGGCTGTCAACACATTGTTGTTAGGAAATAAACATCCACACTAAACCTAGTAGGAAAAGAGAATATATATTTAAACAAGAAAGTAAATGACAAACACAGTATACATAGATTTTACCCTGGAAACCCAAACGGAAAAACCAACATTCCTTGAGTGTCTTCCTCTCTTGTTTTCTTATTCGTTCAAAACAAATAGTTACATGACTAACCTTGGTCTACACCTAAGACAAAATCGCCATCATACTCTCTTGCTTTACACAAGAACAACCCTTCATCCAATTTGTCTTACATCTACATGACCAACAACCTCTAAATATTTATTAACATAATGCAATTACAACACGCCTTATTTATAGGATTTATAATATGCAAAACCCTAAATCATGGCACCCAAAAATGGTTATAGATCCACGAGAACATTGGCTGTAGATCCCACAAATATTGGGATTTTGTTACAATCGACTTCAATCATATTACCGGTCAGCTACTAGTCAACCTCTAGTCGGTTGCCACTCGACCCCTTGATGACCTCTTGTTGACCGACCTTTCGAATTTCCCGTCAACACTTCGACTTTCTTAGTCGATCACTTCAACCTTTAACTTAAATATCGAATCAACTTGACTCGTTGGTTGAATTATCCCAACTCGATCCACCTGGACTAGATAGTCAGATGTATGTTCTTTCATTGAAAAGAATATAAAAACCCAACATTATCCACTTATTGTCTTCTTTCATGATATAGGAGAACATGAACATATGTTCACTGATCCAAGGCAACAATGCCCATTGCTTCTCTCTACCAAGAGAACTTCACAACACTTTGAGACTTGGCCAAAAAGTCTGCAATGTTTTCCAACATGTCTAATTCCTCCAGCAACTACTTGTTATTTTCCACCATGTCTCTCAATAAATGGTATTATACATCAATATGCTTTGTCCTAGAATGATAAGCTGGATTCTTTGACAGAAATATTGCGCTTTGATTATCGTAGTTTATCTTTATAACTCTCTACTCAAACTTGACCCCTAAACATAGTTGATGCAACCATACTGCTTCTTTACTTTCATGAGTGGCTACTATGTGTTTAACTTCTATTGTCGACAAATTTACGACTACCCATCGCTTACTCACCCAACTAACTGCTCCATTGAACATCTTGGACACATATCCATTGGTTGACCTTAGTCGATCTAGATCTCCAACATAGTCCACGTTGAAAAAGCCATGTATTTCTACTTCTTTGTCAGCTTCAAGCTTCCCTTGGTAGCATATAGCATAATCTATTGTGCCACACAAATACCTAAAAAATCTCTTGACAAATATCCAATGCTCTTTCCCAGGTGTTGACATGTACCTGGTCAAATACTGCCACTACACGAGGAATGTCTAGTCGAGTGCAGACCTTCACATACATCAGACTACCAACATCACTTGCATAGGGAACATGTGCCATGTCCTCTATTTCTTCCTTTGTCTTTGGACACTACTCAACAATTATTTTTTCTCCCACGAGAATTGGCACCTTGACTGGTTTGCAATACTGCACGTTGAAACATTTCAAGATTGTTTCAATGTAATTCCTTTGGTTCAAACAAAGCTTTCTAACTGCCCAATTTCTCTTGATCTTCATTCCCATAATGAATTTCACTGCATCGAGATCCTTCATGTTGAATTTGGAGGATAGCTGCTTCTTCACCTCCTTTATTGCATCCATGCTATTTTCGACCAACAACATGTCATTGACATACAATGCCACATATATGAAATGCCCACCTCCTCCCTTGAAATATACACAATGATAAACCTTGCTTCTCACAAATCCCAAACTAAGTATGTATGTGTCGAAATTTCGGTACCACATCCTTGGTGATTGCTTTAGACCATAAAGAGATATTTTCAACTCATAGACTAACTCTTTCTTTCCCTTTACTGCAAAACCTTCAGGCTGTTTCATGTAGATTTCTTCTTCTAGGTCCCCTTGTAGGAACATTTTCTTCACATCCATTTGCTCTATCTCGAGATCAAATGTTGTAGCGAGAGACATTAGTAGTCTAATGAAAGTTAATTTTTCAATAGGGGAAATTTCACTAAAGTCGACTCCTTCGACTTGGGAATATCCTTTCGCTACCAGTCAAGCTTTGAATTTTTTGACTTGACCTACTGCATTCATTTTTTTCTTGAAAAACCACTTGCTATCGATAAATTTTCTTCCACTAGGTAATTCAACCAAATACTATGTCTCATTCTTTTGCAAGGATTCCATTTCTTCGACCATGGCATCCTTCCAAAGTTTACTCTCTCTCGAGTTGACTACCTCCCTGACCAACTTGGACTACTTCCCTGACCAACTTGGGTTCCTTGCCAGTGGAAATTAACACAAATGCATAATGGGAATTGGGTGACTACACCTTTAAACTAGTTTTCTTACTCGTTTAGACCTCCTTATAACCAGAGTTGGTTGTTCCACCTCTTCATCTAATTCAATCGACTCAACTGAATCATCTTCTTCATTCCTCAGTTCAAACCTCACCTTATTTGGATATTTCTCTGTTTGAACCTCTTCAGACTTGGAAGTTTCTTTGACTTTCCCGAAGACCACATCTCTATTGTACACTATTTTCCTTGATGCAGGATCCTAGAGCTTATATCCTTTCATTCCAACCTTGTATCCAATGAAAATACACTTGACCGCCTTCTTGTCCAACTTGCCCCTCTTTTCCTTGGGAACATGTACTAATGCATCACAACCAAACACTTTGAGATGTGAAAGTGAAGTCTTATTACCAAAACACACCTCATGTGGAGCCGAGTTGACTAGCACTGATGAAGAAGACATATTTACCAAATATTTTACAGTGTTGGCGGTCTTTACCCAAAATTGTTGTGCGAGCCTTGCACCACTAAGCATGCTCCTTGCCTTGTCCATCAACATCTTGTTCATTCTCTTAGTGACTCCATTTTTTTGTGGGGTATATGGTGTGGTGTTTTGGCATGCTATACCACACTACTTGCATAACTGCTGAAAATACTTTCCATATAATTCACCACCATTATCATTTATTGTCACCTCGACCTTATCTGTCAGGTTTTCAACAAGATATTTAAACTCTTTGAATTTCTTGAAAACCTCTGATTTCTTCCTCAGAAAATATATCCATGTCTTCCTGGAAAAATGATCTATGAAGGAGACATAATACATGGATCCACCAAGTGAAGGAATTGTTATAGGCCCAAACACATCACTATGTATCAATTCCAGAATCCCCTTTTCCCTTGTCACTCTAGATGGGAAGCTAACCCAATTTTTTTTCCATATATGCAATGTTCACAAAAATTGATTTCAAAATTATAATGAGGAAAACCTTTGACCATACCTTTGTTGTGCATATCTCGAAGTTATTTTTCTCCAATGTGTCCCATCCTCTAGTGCCATAACATGGTTAGGTCAACTTGACGAAGAACATTCTAGTCAGTTTGTATTGACTCAGCCTGAGTTAAGTCGAGTTGAGTCGACTTCAGGAACAACAATGTTGTTGCATCCAATTGAGTTAACATTCCCTAACAAGTTGTATAGGGTTCCAATCCGAACATCTTTCATTAAGACCATCATAACCCTAACCATTTTGCTTGTATCCTTCTAAAATATAGTGTGCACACTTGCATCACTCATCTTGTTGACATATATTGTGTTTATTTCCAAACTTGGAATATTTAACACACTTGGAAGGGTTGTACTCCTCCCATATTGCAATATCAATTGGACTCTTCCTCGTCCAAAAATTTTGGTTGTCGAGTTGTCCTCCAAGAACACATCTCCCCCTTCATATCTCTAAAATTCGCAGAACCATTCTCTGTTAGGTGTCATATGAAAGGATGCTCTTAAGTCGATCAACCAAACATGTTGATCTAACTGTGTACTTGTCAACACCATATACATAACACCTCCTTTATCCAGAGTAGTCTTTCTCTCATTTGATCGCTTCTCATTGGATATCGTATTGACTTTTGTTGTGTTTGACTTGCATTCGCTTTTGTAATGCCCAACTTTACTGCATTTCCAACTTTTTCTCATTGATTGAACTGGGGATTTAGATCTTCCCTTCAACTTAGACTTTCTAACAGAGAATTTGCCTTTATCTCTGTCGATCGGTCGACCTCTCACCATTAAGGCATCTTTGGTCGATCCTTCCATGTTCTTCCATCTCATTTCTTCTTATAATAGAGATGCAACCACGTCTTCTAGTGCTAATGTGGTTGAATTACTCCCTATAACCATGACTAAGCTATCGCAAGATTATGGAAAATAACATAATACACTAATACATTTCTCCTCCTCGGTGATTTTAATATCCATGGATGATAAATGGCTTATTATAGTATTGAGTGCATTCAAATGTTTAGTTACTAATCTCCCATCACTCATCCTCAGAAGATATAGTTTCTTCCAAAGGAACAAATTATTTACCAAGGATCTCGATTAGTACAAGCTTCCCAACTTGTCCCACATTTTCTTGGTTGAGTCTTCACCTCAAACATTCAGCATCACCGAATTCGCAAGATAAAGTCAAATTGTACTCCTTGTCCTTCTTTCGAGTTTCTCCCATTCTTCCTTTGACATACTTGCTAGAATGGGACAAATTGTTTCCCATTGTTCTCAATCTACAAGGAGATCTTCAATTTTAAGCTTCCAAAGCTCAAAATTATGGCCATTGAATTTTTTGATCTCTATCCTCGAACTACTTGCCATTCTTTCAAGCACAACTTTAAAGATATCTGACTTATAACTCTCACTAGACCTGGGGTTTAGCTAAGATCCAATATCTACTTAACAAAATGACTTAGCTTGGCTCTTATACCACATGTATTAGAACTTCACAACTTGGCCAACTTGGCTCTGATACCACATGTTAGGAAATATACATCCACACTAAACTTAGTAGGAAAAGAGAAGACACATTTAAATAAGAAAGTAAATGGAAAACACACTACGTAGAGATTTTACC
>ML804625.1:45631-102189 GCA_009831015.1 Picea engelmannii | reverse complement strand
TTTCACTAAAACAAGCATTTAATAAAAATTAAAATAACTTAACTTTAATATAATTAATTTTAGTAAAATTTAAAATGATTTGATGTGATGATGTTTTTTAACATCCTTTAGACCAACTTGGTCTATATGACCCAAATAAGAGAGAGTGAACCAAAAAAACTAAGTAATTAAAATCCTAAAATTACTTATTTGAAAAATTATTTCGATGTAAGTTTTGTATGTTTTAAATCTTTACAATATAGCAATGCACACATAGATTCTTTATAAAACAGAAAGAAAACAATAACATTCACACATAGCACTCGAAAATTTACCTTGGAAACCCTTAACCAGGAAAATCAACAAAATGTTTAGGGTTGCACCTCTAACTCTCATTATATCAACTTCACCATTTACAAATACAATATATATGATTCCATGGCATCAAAAACCTTAATCCATTGACATGAATTGGATTACTTCTCTTAATTGAAACTAGAAAACCATGGGCCGGAAGATTGTGTGCCAAAATCACCCATTTTTAGTGAAAGACTATAGTGGGGATCACTAATTTTTAGTGAAAAAAAGTTTTATATATAAAAGAAACTTTGTAGTGTGAATTATAACAATTCAACATTCAAAGGAAGGTTGTAGAAATTTCTTCTTAGGGGTGAAATCAAATATCAAAGAAAAAAGAAAGTAAAAAAAATTTGACATTGTGCATGTAAATTGAGAAAACATAGTCGTTAGGAAGTAACAAAGCTACTCAGTTACCTTCAAAGATGCATAATATGTTGGTACGGCATCTTGTTGTCATAAATTATCACCATGATTTACTCTTCGAGGTGGTGGAGGTAACCGTTGATAGCAAAATCTCAAATAGTGTGAAGACCATTCCGATGCAACATTAAAAGCTACTAACGAAACAACATAATTGTTGAGAGAAAAACCAAAATTTAAAGTCGTCATTGATTAAAAATAGCATACCCTCAAAGCAAAGGAAAGGCAATGCCAAAGAGAACATTATAGAATAATTTTTGTATGAGCATAGTATTTCATGAGCAACATTATAATGGCATATTAATCATTTTCATGCTTAAAGGAGAAAATGAATAGCGAACACGTGAAAATTGTTTAGGTCAGACTATGATTGATAGTTATTTCGTTAGAACCGTTCTTTTCACCATCACTCTAGTTGCCGGAAGTGCAACTCCTCACTTAGCCACCAACTCCCAGATGCAGTATGCAATGGACTGTATGGCACCTAGAGTGTTTAACTAGTGTGAAGGGCTACTGGAGAGCATGAAAGATCAACTAACTAAGTGTAAAACTAGTCATTTGAAGCAATTCGATTACAGTTCTATTTTGATATCCTTCTTCCTGGAGAGGGTCTCACTGCTACTTTTACAAAGCATGGAATTAGACGAGGATTCAGATCCACAATAGCCTCGAATGAAGAGGTGGGTGAACCCGATGATGCACCATGGTGGCGAGCCTATAGTTTCTTATGACGAGAAGTTCTTCAGATGGGTAAATAAACAACTCATCATGGTGGAGGACTACGCCTATGCAGGAATGGAATTCCGCAGAGATCTAGATCTAATCCTTCCAGAGGGGTATCAGTGGAACGATGTGTTGAAATTGTAACTATGGTCGGTATTCATAATGTGAAAAGTAAAAAGTGAAAAGTAGTTTAGTATAAATATATATAATAAATAAGCAGTTATTTATTATCCAAGGGACACATCCTTTCATGGATGGTCACCATATGTTCTTTATATATGAAACACTCATCATTATAATAACATCATTCGGATATACAATATCATCTCATTTAGAAAAATCAACATGGTATTAGAGCAAGATTGGGCTTGACTCCCTCATTGGAGGGTCCAGGAAAATGAGAAATAGTTTGTGTTTTGTGAAGAGTTTTGGAATGTGCATGAAAAGCAGAGGCTACGTGCATATAAAGAGAATGATGTGTATAGTTCAATAAGTGATTTGCATATATAGATATGGATGCATATATTGCAGGGAACGATCTTTGCAGTAAGCTAGTGAATGTACCCGTGCATAAACACTTTGGGGATCATTTGTGGAACCCCTGCGACCGCGAGGATTCAAAGCATCTTTCAGACTCCATATCGCAATAGTGGTTAGGGATTATATTATTAAGAGAGCCTATGCCCTTTTTATAAATAACAACTAGTAATAATTGTATTACGAAGAAATCTCGAGGGATACCGATGGTGTCTTGATATCTTGCTTGGATATCACAAAAATTACAATGTCAAATACAGAAACACGTTTTAATTTCTTATTGAACACCATTTTATTGAAAGACAAGTGATTCACACAATTTCACATATTCTTCATGCAATTTAGAATAGACATGATTTTCGTGGTGATATTGACTAATGTCAGTGCTTGTTAAACTTTTGTAAAAACGAGAGACAAAGTATATAACTATGGAATTGGAAACTAGAAAATAAATTACCAGAAATCAACTCAATTGATGAAATCAATTGTGAAATATTTAGAATGTACATTTAGGCACAGGATATCTATGTTGTCGATGTTTTTAGAAATGAGGAAAAATGAAGTTCAAATTGGGCAAACACTATATCAGGAAAACAAAGAGGACTGAGTAAAAAGATATTAAATATAGTCCAAGCTGAGATTGGGGCCACAACTAAGATTGGAAGGAACTTGTTAAAAATCAAAGGGCTGTGTGATTGCATGCGTTGGCCTTGGAGCATAACTATGATTTGTTGTCCTCAAGATCAATTGTGTATGTCAATGTGGGTTGTGCAGTTGCAAGACAAGGAGGTAAATGTAGACTTCATGGGATCTCAGTTTGGCATCCTTGCAATTATATCATGAATGTCTAGTTATTTGAAAGTAACTTTGTAAAATGTTGAAAGCCTATTTAAAGATGGGTGCCTCTGATGAAGATGAGGAGTTGATTCTCTGAAAATTTCAAGAAATTCATGAAAAGAAGGTTCGTGGAAAGAGGGTTCTCCTAGAAAGAGGGATCAACCAGTGAGGCAAACTAGACAAGCAAGGTTTGCTTCAGTGTAAGAGGGAGCCAGTTGGCTCATGCAGAAAGACAGACATGGAGGGAAAGACCTTCCAACATGATGTCAAGGAGAGACATTGTCAAACATGATGCTCAGAAAAAAAAAGTCTCTAGGAGAAGTATACCTCCATGACAAATCATACCAGATATCAAAGAAAGTTCTAGTGATCGTGGATACAACTAGTCATACCCATTGTAGCACATCTATGGTGATAGACCCAATGGAGGTGGCAGGCATAGTATGAGTCCCAAAGAGAGCAGTTGTAGAGCTCCAGATGGAGCAGTTGTAGAGAGAGTGGAGGAGATACTCTCAGTACATGCATATCCACTTCCAGAGGAGCTAGTCCCAGATTGGTTATTCTTGGGATGATCCATTGTTCCTGTCAGGATATTGAGTATTCCCCAAGGGATTGGAGGTGTGGAAGAGGCTAGGCAAGAACTTCCTTTGACAGAGGAAGTACATAGTTGTGATCTTGCAGATATATGGAATAATGGACTGTAGGTCCATGGCCACACCCATGATATCCAATTTGAAGAAGTTGAATGAGGCAACTTCAGACTCAAATTTGGTGGACCCTATGATGTATAAACAACTAGTTGGGTCCCTGATGTACCTGGTGAACACCAAGCCAAATATATGTTTTATGAGTGCCTTGAGACAATTCATGAGTGAACCAAGGAAATTGCACTAGGTTGCTACAAAAAATGTGTTGAGGTACCTACGTGGTACAATTGGGTATGGACTCAGATACTTCTCAAGTGGAGAAGTAATGCTACATGGATATACAAACTCTGATTAGGCAGAGAGTGTGGATGACAGAAAGAGTACCTGTAGTATTTGTTTCAATTTGGGCTCAACCATGATATCTTGGATTAGTAGGAAACAAAAGTATGTGGCACTCAACACTGCAGAGGAAGAGTACATTCCAACATGTGAATGAAAGCAATATGGCTCCGTAAGTTGTTTTCTAGACTGTTTGATCAGGTTATGGATTCGACTGTGATATTCCATGACAATCAAAGCTGTGTGAAGATTTTAGAGAACCCGATGTTCCATGACAGGTTGAAGCACATTGAGATGAAGTATTATTACATCCATGATCGAGTCAAGAAGGGAGAAGTAAAAATTTAGTACATCTCCACCGATGAGCAGATAACAGATATTCTGACGAAGCACTTGTCCAAAGGGAAGTTTGAGTACTTCAGGGACAAGTTGGGACTTGTGGAGATTGCTCCTTTGGTTGATAGGGAGTGTTGATATGTATCATGCTCGTACAACTTAGATATGATGCTTCAACATCATGCCAGTACAACTTATATATGATACAAATGTCTTGAGACACATCATGCTAGTACAACTTAGATATGATGCACTAGCATCATGCTAGTACAACTTAGAGATGATGCATATGCATGAGTCACATCATGCTAGTACAACTTAGATATGATGCAGTAGCATCATGCTAGTACAACTTAGAGATGATGCAGATGACTCACATCATGCCAATACAACTTAGAGACGACGCACTGACACCATGCTAGTACAACTTAGAGTTGATGCAGAGGAATTAATTTACATCATGCCAATACAACTTAGATATGATGCATTTGCATCATGCTAGTATGGCTTAGAGATGATGTAGATGATACTCCACATCATTCTAGTACAACTTAGAGATGATGTAGATTATACTCCACATCATGATGGTACGACTTAGATATGATGCATTAGCATCATGCTAGTACAAATTAGATATTATGCATATTCTTGAGTCACATTATGCTAGTACAACTTAGATATGATGCAGTAAAATCATGCTAGTACAACTTATAGATGATGCAAATGACTCACATCATGCCTATATTACTTAGATAGAGTGTGGCTTAGATAGTCACGTGACACTTCGTTGAGTGTGTGACAACTACGGAATACATGTGTAGTCATGAGACTATGGAGGAGACTGCGTGTCTCTGGACAACAATTGTATGCCACTACAATGGTTGTGTACCATTGGCAGAGACTGTGTGTCTCTATACAATAGTTGTATGATACTACAGTGGCTGTGTACCACTGGCAGAGACTGTGTGTCTCTGGATAGTAGCTATATGCTACTACAATGGTTGTGTACCATTGGAAGAGACTTTGTGTCTCTGGGCAGTATTTGTATACTACTACAATGGTTGTGTACCATTAGCGAAGATTGTGTCTTTGGACAATAACTGTGTGCTACTACAGTGGCTGTGTACCATTGGCAGTGACTGTGTGTCACTGAACAATAGTTGTGTGCTACTAGCAGTGGTTGTGTACCAGTAGACAATATTTGTGTACTACTATGGATCAAAACAATAATGTTCTTTTGGATGGCATTATAGTAGTGTGCTACTAGCTAATTGTCATGGAGATTAACAAATCACTTGGATTAGTTGTGTGTTGCTTGATCGCAGAGACTATGACAGATGCTTCAAGCTATCGATGACATGGTAGTAGTTGTGTGCTACTAGTTGATTGCAAAGCAGTCAATGGACTACTAGATGAAGACATAATGAAAAGATACCTCCCTAATTAAGAGGGAGTGCTGATGTTTGAGGTAGCATCATGAGACATTCTCCCCGCAGGGTCCTGTATGGAGTAGTAGGAGGGAATGCAGACTTCATCCTGATGTGCCTCAGATGGTCAGATGAAGGAACCAAGACATTGGTTTCATGAGGAAACCTCTATGTGTCAAATATGGTTCAAGATGACTTAGCTTGATCAGCCCCAAGGGACTAGCCACCCCTTGTAGGATGAGCTAGATCAAGTTGTGGATACCAACTACATGACGTGTATAAACATAAGTGAATGTCCCTAGTAAGCATCATACATACCTTCTCCTAGATTGGGTTGTAGACTAATGGGACAAGATAAATTTATCATAAAGGGTGTACTTGTGATAAATGGGCCCAGGTGTAGTCCTTCCTTGATCATGACAAGGAATAATATGGACTCGAAGTGCTCAAAGATGCATACCCAGAGTGAGCCTGATCTTAGAGAGAGTCAACTGGTTCAAAGGGAGACCCACATAGGGAGTTTCCTCTTAGTTAAGGTGGGAGAGAGACATCTCCCAAGACCGACAGACAAGTGTCATGAGTCTAGAGTGAAGTTTGTATACTTTAAAGACAAGCTTTGGAATGATGAAGAATGTCTCCCTCATTGAGAGGGAATGTTGATGTTTTGACAACATCGAGAAGACATTCTCTTAGATCATATGGCAGGTTTCTCTTGGTGTTGTAGATGTTATGAATACCTCCCTAGTTAAGAGGGAGTGTTGAAATTGTAACTATGGTCGGTATTCATAACGTGAAAAGTAAAAAGTGAAAAGTAGTTTAGTATAAATATATATAATAAATAAGTAGTTATTTATTATCCAAGGGATGCATCCTTTCATGGATGGTCACCATATGTTATATATATATGAAACACTCATCATTGTAATAACATCATTTGAATATACAATATCATCTCATTTAGAAAAATCAACATGATGCATGTAAAAAAGAAACCATTTTTAAATCATTTTTTTTTTTTTTTTTTGGGTCGTATTGAGACTAATTTGGATTTCATCATGCAAATATTGGACCGTCTAGACTATATGGAACCTCACCAATCCAGAGGTGGGGCGAGATAGGTGCTATAGTTTCTTAGAACCGAGAGGTAGCAGAGGAGCTCGAGGAGATTGAGCATAACCTTGAGGGACTGACTATGGGCATTCCAGACACTCAGATTGATGACCTTCCACGTCAGTACCAACGACACACTTTGGGGGTGTTTGGACGTAAATCTCATCTGCTCCGTCGAGTCGCTCAGGTAGTAGTATGCTACCGTGAGCATCATGATTAAGACCTCTTTTATTCATTTTTGACGTCAACATGTATTTGATATGAAATCCATAGGCTTGGTGTTGTCTCAAAACATTTTGTAAACTTTTTATAAACTTTAATATAAAACAATTTCTATTTATGTTCTATTGGGTGCAGAGTATGCAATTTTTATGAATGTTGCAAATGTCTATATAGTACATAATTATCCAAAGCATCTGTCAATGTATTTAGATTTCTTGGAATGTGTTGATACTCCAAATAGTCAAACTCTCTTTCCAAGAGACGAACCCTTAAATATACTCGTAATAGAGTAGGACTTTTGATAGAATTAATGTTACTTAACCGCAGTACTACAAGTTGAGAGTCAAGTCAGAAAACCAAGCGATGAATACCAAATGAAATGGCTTTGATCAATAGTTCAATGACTGCACTATATTTTTCTATATTGTTAGTCGCACGATCAAGGCATACACCACGTAGACTAATCAACTCATCAGTAGGCGTATAGATCGCCCAAGCAACATATGCAAGGTTCTGAGTACTACGGATAACACCATCAACAAAGCCAACATAAGGTAAAGGGGACATCAACATCTACAAACAAAGCACAATGCAATATAAGCAGTAGGCAGAAATCGTCGAAAAAAGTGATAAAAACACACCAAAACATGGTACAATATATACAAAGCACCTATGTAGAATATTTCTAAGCATAGTAATTTTTCAAGTAAATCCCATTCTGAGGCTCACCCAAAGGAATCCCATCATAATCCACTAACTCATAGGAACCTTTCTCTAATACTCGTTTAACGATATAAGGGCCGTGCCACATGGGCTCAAATTTACCTGCACCCAATATTTCTCTATCTTGATCATATAGGAGGACCAAGTCACCTTCAAAAAACAAACGAGGTCTAACAATTTTATCATATTGAGATTTGACATGTTTCTTGTGGGTTTCATTAGCTAGGGCAGTGTCACGATGAGTTTCATCTAATCATGTCAAGTATAAAAGACGTTCTTCCTCGACGATGGTATCGGGGAGTAATTCGACGACTAGTTTCAAAGATGGAATTTCGCATTCAATAGACAACACAACCTCTAAACCATATACCAGTTGGAATGGCATAAAACTCATCGCTGTTTTGACTGAGGTTTAGATATTCCCATAATGCCGAAAAAATCATCGTGTGCCAATTCGATTGATCAATCCCTATCATTCTACGAAGAATTGTTGTCAAAACTTTGTTTACAACTTCGACTTGGCCATTGGACTGCGGATAATAGGGAATTGAGTTTTCATGTCGTAAACCCAACTTGCCGGTCAATTCCAACATCATATAGTTCCGAAAATGAGTGCGATGATCGGTGACAATGGCTTGGGGCACACCGAATCAAGCAATAATGTGATTAAAAACAAAAGGGCTGCAATTTTCCCGGTGTTATTGAATGTAGGCAGCGCCTCAACCCACTTACTGAAATAATCCATGGTGACAATAATATACCCATTCCCCCCGACTGAGTGAGGGTTACATGTCATGAAATCAATTCCCCATTTGGAAAATGGACCAGTGGAAACTACAGGGTGAAGAGGAGTAGGAGGTGCAGAGAGCTTACGATTGTAAATCTGGCACGCATGACATTTTTGGACGGAAACGATGCAATCTTTAAACAATGAAGGACAAAAATATTCGACCCTTAGATTTTTTTGGGCAGTGGTATACCCAGACATATGACCACCACATGCTCCATCATGGCAATCATTAAGGGCTCTCTCGACTTCTTCGTGTGTCAAACACCGTCAAAAAATGGAATCGACACCAGGACGATAAAGAGTATCACCAACAATTATGTATGGTCAAGCTTGGTATCAAATGCGACGATGTTCAATACTAGACAAATTAGGCCAATAGGTCTAAGTTTGGATATAGATTATAATATCTTTGTACCACAGATCAAAGGAGATGAACATAAAAAGGGATTAATCAGGAATCGCCTCTTCAACCAGGATTTTTGTTTCAATGGAGGGAAGGTCACAGATCAACTCAACAAAAAACAAATATTTCTTAGATTTGGATTTTTGGAATTCCAAATCAAACTCTTGTAGAATGAAAATCTATTTAGAGTTTTTTTGCCCAACACTTGTTTAGTCAGAATGTGTTGCATGGGAGTACAATTGGAAATAATAGTGGTTTTTCACAGTAAAATGTAGTGACAGAAACTTTGAACAACGTGAACATCAACCAAAGCCAATTTATCCACATGTGAATATTTAATTTTGGGAGGGGAAATACTCCTACTTAAATAGTAAATCACATGTTCATCATGCGATTCGTCCTCTTGAACCAACACTATACCAATGGTACTATCAGAAGCATAAAGGAATAAGAAGTAATCTCGACTATAATTCGAGGGATGTAACAATGATGTATTAGTCAATGCGTGATTTAAAGCATAAAATTCCTCTTGAGTGATGTCATCCCAAACAAAGGGAACCCCTTTCTTAAGAAGTAGGATAAAATCCTTGGCGAGTTCTGCATAATTTTGAGCAAATCGACGTAAACAATTTGCCTTCCCTTGCAAACTTTGGAGTTGGTGTAGTGTCGAAGGAGGAGGTAAGTTCAAAATGGCCTCGATATTCAAGGGATCAACATGGATACCATACTTGGATACGATGAAACCTAAGAGACGTCTCGATTCCACACAAAATACACATTTATGTGGATTTAAGCGAATACTGTAATGTCGACATCTAAGGAAAATAACTCGTAGATGTCGCAAATGATCTTGATGTCGCATGGAATGTGCATGTAAGTCATCAAGATATGGTTGCAAAATATGCTTAATATCGTGAAATGCGTAATACATAGTTCATTGAAAAGTAGCGCCAACATTCTTGAGTCCAAAAGGGTTTTTATAGGCAAAGGTACCCAAGGAGGTAATAACGACTTAGTAAACCAATCCGCTAACAATTGGTCTGGTATACTGGCTTTAATCAATCGACGTTGTCACATCCATTCATGGATATGGTTAGAAATATGAGTCGACGTCAACTGCTGTAATGAGGTTAAGAGTTCGGTTCCAGTTTCATAACGAATTGGTAGTTGGAAGTGAGTTAAAAATTCTATGGCCATCAAATTAAGTCTTGAAACGTTCTGCGCTATAATTCTATGTACCACTTAGCATCACTTCCCGTAAGAGTGCACTGGAAAAGACATAACCGGATAGAATCATCATTCGGAGAATTTGAAGAACACCATTAATGATAAGTCATAACGTGATTTGATGGGTCTTCCCTAGGTTTTCCATCTAAATTTGGAATATCACTTGGTAATTCGGCAGCGATAGGTGACCAAAAATGAGAATGAAAAATAGGATCATTTGTGAGCTGCGATAAGTCAGGTAACTCTAATGTTGCCAAGAATGGTATTTGTCGATTAAACGAAGGTTATTGATATGTGGGATATTGGTAAGCAATGTAAGGATTAGATCAAGAAGGATTAACTCTAGATGGTTTTCCCATAGGTGTTTGAGCACCAACAACATAAGTTAGTGGAGCACATGCTTGAAAAGGCTAGCATGGAAGCATCTGACCTCCACCAACTCCATCAACTTGAGGTGGATTTGAAGGGGTACCGGCCATTTCGGGGAACGAAACACCACTAAATATTTGACTACCACTAGGTGGTGTAAATCCTACTTGATATGGTCCTCCGAAGAGAGTTCCAATAGGAGGTTGCTGATCAATAGGAGTGTAAGTGCCGAAAAGAGATTGATGTCCGAAAGGCGTGTAAATTCCAAAAGGAGGAATTTGGATTATGGAGGATGATCCCCTAGTAAAATGAGGTTTCCCCCTAGGAAACTGAGGTTTCCCCCCAGGAAACTGAGGTTTCCCCCCAGAAAACTGAGGTTTCCCTCGAGGAAACTGAGGTTTCCCCCCAAGAAAAGATTGTTCTCCGAGAGGTTGGCCTCCATTAGGCACTGATCCTACAGAGGGTTGAATGATAATCAAACACACACATGGTCCTATAGACGATTGAATATCAGTCAAAGACATATATGGTCCTACAGACGGTTGAGTTTGAGCACTCGTTCCACTCGTCAAACTAGGTTGTTGAGGAGAACCAGGAACAACATAAGTTTGTGAGGTTTGTATCATACTTGGGATAGATGAACTAGACGAATGAGGCATATCAGTTGTCCAAGGAGGGTAATGAAAAAGCGAGGCATTGGTAGAGGCTCCAAAAATTTTTTCGCTGAGAGATTGATACCCAGGTAGTACGAATGGTCCACCAAAGTTATGAGTTACACTAGGTGTACTAGAGTTAAGAGAACTACTAGCTACGCCCCCAAACAAGGAGGGAACACCGATAATAAGAGGTGAGGTTTGCATTGGAAAACTTCTAGAGGTAGATTTATTTGATGTCGATTGATCCATAGTTATCTTGGTGAAAAAAGACGATGGTGTATGCAATAATGGAGTTCGACTATCAGAAATCAAAGATATGTACCAAGCATTGTCTCACCATGGAGATACAATGGGTGTAGGTAATTGAATAAGAAGAGGTCCTTCTAAATCAATTATAGGTGGATTAAAATGTATACAATACTCTTCCGAGATATATTCTACAGTAATGATACCAACCTCTAAAGAGATAGACTCGTTAGAGCTAACCTGTATAGGAGTTAATTCCAAACTGTTTGAAATCATAGAATTCCGAGGAGTTATATGTGATGAAATAGATATGGAACTTGGTAAAGGGAACTCTTTCTGAGGAATAGAAAGTGAAGGTGTTGAAACTAAACTCAGTGAAAGTGGAAAAGTCTCAAGTATTTCAAGTTTAAGAAGCTCAGGTTCAACAAGTTCATGAACAAGAAGTTCTAGATCAACAAATTTTGTGCTTTCAATCTCAGGTTCCTCAAGTTCCAAAGTTTCATTTTGTACTACCTTATATTATTATACTGTTTCAAGTTGTTCTGTATGTTCAGGTGCTATAGGTTTAGGTTGTGGAATCTCAAGGTCCAAATGTTTAGGTTGTGATTCTTCTGGTAGTCCAGGGGGTAAACCCTTTATTCTATGAGAACGACAGAGATTTTCTGCCACTGTAAATTTTATTACCAATTACCAATTATACCTATGGCCTACTAATGAAAACAAATAACACTCAATAAAAAATACAGGAAGCAACCATACAAACAAAATATCTTCTCACAATAACACACTAGTTGGTGATGAAATCCAAAATCGTGAAATCGATATGAGAAGGAGTTGGGATAGAGGAGGTGGAACAGTTACGTTGGTTACTTGATTAACAGACTTATACCCTGGTGCAAGTTCCCTCATGATAAAACTGTGTGATAACCTCCAAGGAGCCCGAGTGAGTCTAACCAATGTCTACCCCAAGTACAGTGAAGACTTTCCTCTCCACCGTCACCTTGTGTATAAGCCCTAAAGATTATGGCCACTAAGGTTACCACTTACAACAACAGAGCCTGGGGAAACAATGGACAATCGTGTATACACGCAAGGGGAGGGAAAAAACCTGGGATTCCCTTGAGAGCTGCCTTTGACCGAGGTTTGTCCCTCCCAAGTGATCCCCAAGTGTCTAAAGACACCATTTGTAATACGTGCAGACCAATCCACCAAAACCAACGAAGCGGGGTTAGTTACTCCACTGGTCATAATGTGACCTCGTAATTAACCCTTGTGTGGGGAGGGCTACCCGAGACAAAGATGTGACAAATGGATTTCTCTCCCTATTGTAAGATCCCACGTTTGTTTAATATCTTTGGAGAGTTTTCCTCACCACCTAATCCAAATCTCTATACTTAAGCTAATGTAAGTGTGCAAAACCCGAGAAAGAGAACTTTCTAGATGGATTTTATTAATGCTTTATTATTAGGCTGTTGTTTACTCAAAAGGGAAATGGCATGGACAAGATGATATTTTGACCAACTCGAAAAAATTCAAGGAAATGAAAATGCGATATTTCACTTCGATGAGCGCTATATTATGAGAAGGAGAAAACTTTTATCTTTTAAATTCTAGATGCACAATGCCCCAAAATTTCATTAAAAACCAAAACATTCACTACTCAAAGAAATTAAATATGCCTCCCCATTAATGCAATGCAGGAATACAAAACTTTTGAATTCAAAGACACAACTAGATAAATCTATGTAGAAATATATATCCCCGAAAACACAAAAGTAATTCAAGCAACATGTATTTTTTAGTCTTTGCAAAATGAAGTACTTAATTAAAAAGAAAAACTCTCTTCTAACTAAATATTTCAAAGCAAAAGACTTTGAGAAAAAAAATTAAGAGCTAAACTTAAAGACACTTGAAGACAAGGCTAAGAGATTACACCTCTTTCAGAAACAAGCAAGCATTGCTAAAAACAAAGTCGAAAATAATGGAAAATCACAATAATTGAAACAATGGTGAAAAATAAGCTCTAAAATTGTTGAGAAGGCTATCAAGCAAACCTAAAACTCACAACAAAATTCACATCTGGGATTTGGGAAGGAAATAATCAAGTGAAATTTGTTTTTTCAAGTAGTGTCACATGCTAGTGTGGAACACAAGGCGACAACCAAGAGTGTCGCAGAATGTTGACTAAAACAGTGTGACAATGTCGCTCTGTATATCAAAGACATGGTGTGACATGCAATAAAACTTGGAAAAAACAAAAAAGTTATGAAAAATTTTCAGTGAATTCCAAGGCCTAATAATGAAAGAATGTTAGGTGATGACTCAGAAAATTAAAACAAGACAAGGAAGCAAGACCAAGAGAACAAATCCGAAGGATTGTTCCCCAGTGGAGTCGCCAATTTTGTTTATGGAGAAATCAGTCTATGCGGACACAAAATGATCTCCCTAGACTTGGAAACCAAGACTAGAACAAAACATGACAAAACATATAACTTTCCCTAGGTTTATGCAATAAAAAATACTAGCTAGTAAGAGCTCACACCCTTTAATCGATGGTTCTCCTCGCTAGTTGTAGTTTCCAGCTTTGTCATGAGACTTGTGAATGATAACCTTTAAGAAGATGCAAGCCAACAAGAGTGAAAGAAAAAATAGTATATTTTGATGAAACCTATGCAAATGATCATGGAGAAATGCAACAAAGATAATCAAACATTAACAACCTTTGTGGGAAAGAAACTATATTGCTGCATTAACAATAATGAAAGAGATTACAACCAGAGCCTTGATGTTGTGAAACTCCTTCCAACAAGTTCATTTCTCCAATACCCACAATGCATCCATAAGATCCATTACCATCAACTAACTACTTTAGCTTAGATTGAATCCCTCAAAGCCAAAGAAGTGATAACAATCTTCTAATCACAAACAAGAAGCAAAAAACTATGAACCATTATTATCCATTAACTATTAGCCTTTCCTTATGAGAGAAGGTCCTGCTATCCCCGATTTCTAGGGATAACTAGGAGATCATGTCTCGAGGCCCACAGGTCCTAGACATGGAGTACCGAGAGCAGGATTGACTTGAGCATTGCCTTGGGGGGTCCATCCTTCTCTTCTTTCATCAGATTTGTCTTGTCAACAGCAACAACATCCATCACCATCGACCTGGTCTTGTATCGGAGAAGATTCTTGCTCCATGAGGTAATTGGTCCAGGTATCATGGTATGTGTCGCTTTTGATCATTATAACCTTTTGATATATGCATCTTGATCCTTTTATCTCTGACAACTTCTTGGATCTTACATTAACCCGCTTGACCATGATTGGGGGATTGACAGGGTGCCCTAGCAAGCCTGTACCCATAGGTTTTGGTTTGCCACTAGGGGGATTTCTGAAGAGCCATCGTTCGCTCCCATCATATAATCACCTTTTCATCTTATCTCCCGCTCATCCATCCCATTCCCCTAGTTCGGGCATTAGGATGATCTATTTGTGGGGTTGCACCTTATCTCATGGGAAGAAGGGGCTAAAGGCCCAGAAGGTAAAAGCAGCTGGTAAAAGATAAAAGCCTAAAAATGAAACCTTGAGATGCCTCGCCCAGGGATCCCCGAGAAGGCAATAAAAAGCCTCTCAGCAAGAAACAAGAGGGACCCGAAGAAAATAACAAGACAAGACCTAACTAAGAGGATAGGGGGTCTCATCACGAGCCAGCCTATTATGTTCATGGGTACCTAACAACATGACATTGCCACTATCTGGTTACCAAGCCAGGGCAGTGGCCTTTGGTTGCATGGACAAGGGAAAGGGGTTCTCATCACGAGCTAACTTTATCATCTCTATGAAAGTGCTTGTGGGTAACATTGTCAGCTCTAGTCACCACGCCAAGGCAGTGTCCTCTAGTTAGTCCTTGAAATAAAAAGAAAAAAAAGCAAATAAAGAAAAGAATAAAAGCAAAAGGGGCTTGGAAAAATTTACATCCATGACGGGTATAACCCGCCTTCTACAAAGGCACCCACAGGTAATATCATGCATCCCTGGCTCTCACTCTACCCATATGTCTGGACATCCCTTGAATCACTTCACCTCATTTACATGGCTTGGATGGAACCCCTTGGAAACTTTCCTTTCCTTATGGATACTAGCCCAATAGGGTATCTTGTCTTTTTCCTCAACCTTGTATTGTAGGTTTTTGTAGAGTCTTTGAGCTATTGAATAACATATCAGGGTTTTTATGCATATGTTTGATAATATTAATGATGAAATGTGATTGACATTGCTATGATCCCTGTGACTAATGAGCCCATGGAGGGCGAAGTTTTTGATGTGCAGGACCATGCCTAACAGACAGGTACCACGTGGACCGGTACACATGGGGAGATGATTAGTTTGGACCTCCATGGGGCTGAAGAGCCCATTAGATGGTTTCCGAGACCCCATCAGAAGGGTAGAGACAGGACAATGTTTGACCGAGGTTTTGCATCGGAGAAGAAGAGGACGTCCCATCAGGGACACTTTGGCTGAGCCAGGCCTAGGGGGATTAACCCACTTGCAGTGGAACGTTGGCCCCAAATGACCTAGGACGTCACCAGGAGGCTTGTGACATCATCATGATCATATGGCAGATGGACAGGGTTGTTGGCACGTGTGGAAGTTTGGAAGAGCCCAAGGAGGGCTAACGTCTGGCTTTTGGATGCTGCACTGGCCCCAAAAAGGCCTAACGTCTCCCTCAGGAGTGCTTAACGTCTCACCTTTTTCTCATTTAGGGTTTTAAAAGAACATTTAATGTAAAAACAATACAATTTTGGTTTAAAGCCTTGTCGGCTAATTTTAATGACCTAAAATTTAATTAAAGGTCATGATACTATATATATTGAGGAGTTTTATCCTCATTTTGACATAACACACAACTCACTCTCCTAGTGAGATCTGATTTTTTCACTCTTGTTGGGGTATTTCATCTTTTAAATGAGGCGCACTTGTTGAAGGAAGGATTTTCTTGGCATTTTTGGAATTTCTCTTGAAGGAAGGTTTACAACTAGGGTTTGCAATGCTATTTCTTCATGATATGTAAGTGTTTTTTCTGCAGAACTTCTTAATTGAATGGTTGTAGTCTTATATTCTTTCATTTATTATAAATTTTGTTGATTTTAAAACCCTAGGGGACAAACACACAAGTAGGTCATTGTCTAATGTCCCCTAAAAGATAAATTCTCAGCCATTGAAGAAGGAAGGAAGAGCCTAGCCATTGCTACACTCTTGTTACTTCTTCCCCTATGCTAGCCATACCTTTTGAAGGTCAAGAAGGAGGAGACGTCCCAGGCCTAGGTTATCTACACCTAGGGCCATCCTACTTCTAGGGTTTGGTGATAGGGCCTTGCCTTTGCAACACTCTCCCTCACATCACTCTCGTGTCTTGATGCTAGCTGTTTTGCCAAGATAAACCTAAGGAAGGAGGAAAGAGCACGAGGCCTTGCTTAAGCAATACCATAGTGAGCCTCTTTCCTTTAGGGTTTTGATTCTGGGGCCCTGCCATTGCAACACTTTATAACCCTTCCCTCTAGTCCTTAGCCTTCTCCCTTCAACCTTGCATCCTCTCTTGAATTGACTCCATTTACCCTTAGGCACTGATCTCAGGTCTCCAACGTTGAAGTGATAGTGGTCAAACAACTCTTAAAACTTTTATAATTTGAAACCTTAACTAACAACTAACCTAATAAGGCTGACGTCATCATTGGTTATTCCATCTTGACGCAACATTTTCTGTTGATAAGCAATTAGATGGTGTTTTAAAGCATTTATTGAGTAAGGGATTGATTAGATACACTGTTTGCTGCATCATCTCAATATTTATTGATGAATTGATATTGTTCCATTGCTATTATTGATAAACATTGATCTCGTCAATATCTATTGTATAATTTCCAAATATTGATATCAGATAGTTATATGAAGTACTAATCCATTGAATCATATCTTGCATATATTGTTTTGCTGTTGCTTTGTTCCGGGCATGTGTTCTCATTTGGGGCTACACTTCATTATTGGCTGATTAGCCGGACTATCTGATCTTGGTGGTAACCTGTGAGGAGGGACTTTTACTTATACCTTTATAGTTTGGCCTCTTCAAAACCCCAGGTTATTGGGGATGTCTCCCCTGGGCCTAACCTCCCTAAAGAGAAAGAACCTCCCCATTGTGGTGACATTGGGTGGGGTAGGTTCATGTTACACCAGTTTGGCCTCTGTCTTCTAGCCATTTGACTTAGATACAAACTGTGTGATAACATTTTAGTGCCGTTGCCAAGGAACACTGAGTCAATTCTCCTCAAGACGACAAACCTTTTCGGTAAGCCTTGCCTCAGAGCCTTATCTTACAAGCTTACCTGGCGACTCCACTAGGGTGTTTTCCCTTATCCTTTGATAGTTTCAGGCATATTATCTGGTGACTCCACTAATATTTCTCAGGGTACCACCTTACTTTCTGTGATATTTCCAAGTTATGGGATCATGGCACACTGGGAACAAATGTATCCGAGTATTGATTTCAGAAGTTTTCGAGGATACCCAAATTACTTTGATACAAAATGGCTAAACAACTCTCCAACGTTTTTGGGCCTCCCAACTCCTCACATCGTAATTTTTTTGGAGTATTTGAGCGAGATAAAGTTCAGAGGAGAGGATGCTCTTATAAAATTTTTCTTACTCACCCTGCTATCCTACTTACAAGATCATTTTAAGAGTTGTTGCAAGGACAGGGGTATATCATCTTTCATACACCTCATCAGTAGGTTTATAGACCTTACTAAGCTAGATTACCAAACGTATGAAGATGTCCTTCAAAACCTCATGGTAGCCTTAGACCACAAAGGATTCACCACTGAGATTGTAGAAGATCTCAGAAAATCATATCATGATCAATACCAAGAATCCTCTGATATAAGAGACGAGGTTTATGAATACCATTATCAACCCCTTGAAGAGGAGCAAGACCTCTCCCGTAATCCAATAGAATACAACAAAGATATAACTAGAGACGTGAATTATGAGGATGAAACACTAGTAACCGCTCCTCAGTCTGATGAAGCTCTTCAAGATGCCGTCCCTCCTGCAAAAGATGAAGAGAATGAGGTAAGTCATTTTTCTTTCCAGTTTTTTGATGATACCTTGTTCTATGACTCAGAGAGTGAAGAAGAAATGGAACCCTTGGACAAGCTAGATCCCCTATGTCTCAAGACTGAAGATGTAGAGGTAGATCTTCCACTTGATGAATCTATCCAAATACTTGAAGCTCTTGCACATGAAGGATTAAGCAAGGTGAATTATTCCCCCTTCCAAGTTTTTAGTGGTTCTTTACCTTATGACACAGAGAGTACATAAATATTGGATGTTTTGACTCCTCCATGTTATGATATTGATACTGACATAACTGATTTTGATGAGTTCATACATGTTGGGAGATGTAGGTGGGATGCGGTTAGCTATGATATGGATCCCATCTATGACATAAAGAGTCATGTCCGAGTGTTGCCTTTGCAATTATCTCAACAAGCTCTTGACCAGTGGCAACAAGGAGATGAGATTTTTATTGGCTCTCCACAAACACCCAAGGATGACCGAGTATAGTATTTGCCTAATGATTTTTGGTCTTACCTTGAGGCCTTTGATGAGTACTCCTTCGAGCACTTAGATTTACCCTATGAAGATGACTATCAACCACCACTATACTCAGATTTTGATAGGAGTAAAAACATTGTTTGCTTGAAGAAGGATTCTCATGACCTTTTTCTCTAGCTACCTGTTATTACTTTGCCATGCTTTTCCATTAAAGGTGTAGTTGGGAAGTATATTTTTAATGTTTAGTTTCCTTTTAGGCAAACCCTAGACTCCAAAGGTTGGTCGGGTACTGCGAGTTTTAGTCAGTTATCCCAGTTTTTCGAATTTCCCTTGATAGCTTGCCAGTCGTTTGCTAGATCTTTGTCGATCCCTTCCTTGACTTCAGAGCGTGAGGATGCCCTAGGTAGCCAGTTTGCAGGCCCTTTGAGTCAATTTTCTGAACCTTGCATTTTTCATAACCCTTTCTAGAAGTGGATTGAGTACTTTCCTCAGAGATGGATATGGCAGGATTTTATCCCTCCCACCCGCCTCCATGAGTTAGACTTTGAGATTTCTGATGATATGATATACATTATAACTCATGACGTTTTTGTGCTTGATTTATCACTATTTTGGTTTATGATGAAGCACAAAGGCAGGTATCATGGGACATTGCTGGATTGGCTTCACTGGTTGTTTAACTACACCAACATCCAACCAACAGGTAAGTACTTCACTTTATATTCACATTTATGATTGCTTTATTTATATAGCTACATATGCTGGGGTGGTGCTATAGCCCCATTTTTGTTACTAATGCCCCTTTCGAGTTGAGAAAGTCTGCAGGTTATGCTAGAGATGCTGAGGTTCTCATGTGCTCTACGGTGAGCACATGTCCTCGAGTTGGAGCTAGATGTTTTCTAGGGATAACTAGGAGATCATGTCTCGAGGCCCACAGGTCCTAGACATGGAGTACCGAGAGCAGGATTGACCTAAGCATTTCCCTGGGGGGCCCATCCTTCTCTTCTTTCATCAAATTTGTCTTGTTAGCAGCAACAACATCCATCACCATCGACCTAGTCTTGTATCAGAGAAGATTCTTGCTCCATGAGGTAATTGGTCCAGGTATCATGGTATGTGTCACTTTTGATCATTATAACCTTTGGATATATGCATCTTGATCTTTTTATCTCTAACAATTGCTTGGATCTTACATTAACCCACTTGACCATGATTGGGGGATTGACAGGGTGCCCTAGCAAGCCTGTACCCATAGGTTTTGGTTTGCCACTGGGGGGATTTCTGAAGAGCCATCGTCCACTCCCATCATATCATCACCTTTTCATCTTATCTCCCGCTCATCCGTCCCAATCCCCTAGTCGGAGCATTAGGATGATCTGTTTGTGGGGTTGCACCTGATCTCATGGGAAGAAGGGGCTAAAGGCCCAGAAGGTAAAAGCAACTGGTAAAAGATAAAAGCCTAAAAATGAAACCTCGAGATGCCTCGCCCAGGGATCCCCGAGAAGGCAATAAAAAGCCTCTCAACAATAAACAAGAGGGACCCGAAGAAAATAACAAGACAAGACCTAACCAAGAGGATAGGGGGTCTCATCACGAGCCAACCTATTATGTTCATGGGTACATAATAGCATGACATTGCCACTATCTGGTTACCACGCCAGGGCAGTGACCTTTGGTTGCATGTCCAAGGGAAAGGGGGTCTCATCACGAGCCTACCTTATCATCTCTGTGAAAGTGCTTGTGGGTAACACTGTCAGCTCTGGTCACCACGCCAAGGCAGTGTCCTCTAGTTAGTCCTTGAAATAAAAAGAAAAAAAGAAAATAAAGAAAAGAATAAAGGAAAAAGGGGCTTGGAAAAATTTACATCCATAATGGGTACAACTCGCCTTCTACAAAGGCACCCATAGGTAATATCATGCATCCCTGGCTCTCATTCTACCCATATGTCTGGAAATCCCTTGAACCACTTCACCTCGTTTACATGGCTTGGATGGAACCCCTTGGAGACTTTCCTTTCCTTATGGATACTAGCCCAATAGGGTATCTTGTCTTTTTCCTCAACCTTGTATTGTAGGTTTTTGTAGAGTCTTTGAGCTATTGAATAATATATCAGGGTTTTTATGCATATGTTTGATAATATTAATGATGAAATGTGATTGACATTGCTATGATCCCTGTGACTAATGAGCCCATGGAGGGCGAAGTTTTTGATGTGCAGGATCATGCCCGATGGACAGGTACCACGTGGACCAGTACACATGGGGAGATGATTAGTTCGGACCTCCATGGGGCTGAAGAGCCCATTAGATGGTTGTTGAGACCCCATCAGAAGGGCAGAAGAGGACAATGTTTGACCGAGGTTTTGCACTGGAGAAGAAGAGGACGTCCCATCAGGGGCACTTTGGCTAAGCCAGGCCTAGGGGGATTAACCCACTTGCAGTGGAACGTTGGCCCCATATGACCTAGGACATCACCAGGAGGCTTGTGACGTCATCATGAGCATATGGCAGATGTACGGGGTTGTTGGCACGTGTGGCAGTTTGGAAGAGCCCAAGGAGGGCTAACGTCTGGCTTTTGGATGCTGCACTGGCCCCAAAATGGCCTAACGTCTCCCTCAGGAGGGCTTGACGTCTCACCTTTTGATCATTTAGGGTTTTAAAAGAACATTTAATGTAAAAACAATACAATTTTGGTTTAAAGCCTTGTCGGCTAATTTTAATGACCTAAAATTTAATTAAAGGTCATGATACTGTATATATTGAGGAGTTTTATCCTCATTTTGACATAACACACAACTCACTCTCCTAGTGAGATCTGATTTTTGCGCCCTTGTTGGGGTATTTCATCTTTTAAGTGAGGTGCACTTGTTGAAGGAAGGGTTTTCTTGGCATTTTTGGCATTTCTCTTGAAGGAAGTTTTACAACTAGGGTTTGCAATGCTATTTCTTCATGATATGTAAGTGTTTTTTCTGCAAAACTTCTTAATTGAATGGTTGTAGTCTTATATTCTTGCATTTATTATAAATTTTGCTGATTTTAAAACCATAGGGGACAAACACACAAGTAGGTCGTTGTCTCATGTCCCCTAAAATAGAAATTCTTAGCCATTGAAGAAGGAAGGAAGAGCCTAGCCATTGCTGCACTCTTGTTACTTTTTCCCCTGTGCTAGCCGTACCTTTTGAAGGTCGAGAAGGAGGAGACGTCCCATGCCTAGGTTATCTATACCTAGGGCTGTCCTACTTCTAGGGTTTGGTGATAGGGCCTTGCCTTTGTAACACTCTCCCTCACCTCACTCTCGTGTCTTGATGCTAGCTGTTTTGCCAAGATAAACTTAAGGAAGGAGGAAAGAGCACAAGGCCTTGCTTAAGCAACACCAGAGTGAGCCTCTTTCCCCTAGGGTTTTGATTCTAGGGCCTTGCCATTGTAGCACTTCAGAACCCTTCCCTCTAGTCCTTAGCCTTCTCCCTTCAACCTTGCATCCTCTCTTGAATTGACTCCATTTACCCTTAGGCACCGATCTCAGGTCTCCAACGTTGAAGTGATAGTGGTAAAAAAACTCTTAAAACTTTTATAATTTGAAACCCTAACTAACAACTAACCTAATAAGGCTGACGTCATCATTGGTTATTCCATCTTGACGCAACATTTTCTGTTGATAAGCAATTAGATGGTGTTTTAAAGAATTTATTGAGTAAGGGATTGATTAGATACACTGTTTGCTGCATCATCTCAATATTTATTGATGAATTGATATTGTTCCATTGCTATTATTGATAAACATTGATCTCGTCAATATCTATTGTATAATTGCCAATATATTGATATCAGATAGTTATATGAAGTACTAACCCATTGAATCATAGCTTGCATATATTGTTTTGCTGTTGCTTTGTTCCGAGCAGGTGTTCTCATTTGGGGCTACACTTCATTATTGGCTGATTAGCCGAACTATGTGATCTTGGTGGTAACCTGTGAAGAGGGACTTTTACTTATACCTTTATACTTTGGCCTCTTCAAAACCCCAGGTTACCGGGGACGTCTCCCTTGGGCCTAACCTCCCTAAAGAGAAAGAACCTCCCCATTGTGGTGACATTGGGTGGGGTAGGTTCCTGTTACGCCAGTTTGGCCTCTATCTTCCAGCCATTTGACCTAGCTACAAATTGTGCGATAATAGGTCCCTTTTATAGATTGAAAAGGAGGTTAAGATGAGAGGTTAGGATATTCCCAAATTAGGAGTACGAGTGAGATCCAAACCGATCGGAGGACTCCTCATATCAAAACCTTCTCTTCTAGAAACTTCACTAATTTCATCTTTTTCTCCTCTTTTATACACTGTCGCACCCTGTAGTGGTGCACACTGAGACTCTATCACACCCTATAGTGGTGCAACATGCGACAATTAAGGGTGTCGCATGCTACAATGGTGCAACATGTGACACTCTCTTGAAATAAGTATTTAATGACCCTTTTTCCTTCTTGCAAATAAATGTTCTTCTTCAACAATCAAGGCTTTTATGCTCTGGATGATAGAGGGTAAGTGAACATCACCAGTTGCGACAAAATATTTTGTAACACAAGGACATGGCCATGACCATGCCAAAGAATGAAGAGGAATCCATTCAAAAGGCACAACATTACGAACTTATATATGCTTGGTTAGGGTATTTGTAGATCATTCTTCTCGATGTTCCTCACTCTTTCTTAGGTGATTTATTTGTGCCCGGGGAATCCATGTGGACAATGGTTTTATAGGGTCTATGTTGCAAACAAATCCATACCCCCACCTCCCTAGACATAGTGAGTATGGTACCTCATATGTGTTGTTTATTGTAGCTTTGAGAGGTATTCCCATAAGAGGCCAAGGTGTCAGGCATGTGGGAATCTTCATTGGCACCAAATTAGCCTTTCATTACAGTGAAATCAACCTAGAAATGAGGTAAGGGCCTCATCGAAAATTTGATGGGCATTGTAGGCTTGTGATGGGATGTCACACCCACAAAGAGGAATAAAATATTCTAATTAATTGTTGAGTATAAAAGGGGTTCCTAAACTCACTCATTGGACTTGTATATAAAGGAAAGAGGTCATTGTGACATTTGCACATTTTGTGGCAAGGATGGGGTTATCATAAGTGAGATTTCACTTGTGCTATGTGGCTTGGTGATTTCACCAAAGGGGAATTTTGCAATGCTATCAAATTTGGCGTAGAAGAGAGGAAGTCGCAGAGAGCGAGTTGTACGGAGGTATCCGTACAAGTTTTCTCTACCTGTACGCGGATTGCAGTGGGCACAATCATGTATGTACACAGATTGCAAGAAGGTGAATTGCGTATATGTGGGTTGTAGTGGGAAGAGTCGTGTATGTATGTGGGTTGCAATAAAGGTGAATCGCGTACATCTGTACAAATTTTCTGGGCAAGAGCAAGTTTGTACATGCTGACATCAATAGCAATGTAGGTGACGTCAGTAGGCTGTATAGGTGGTCTGCAACAGATTTGTGCGAAACAAGCATTTCGGGGATTTGTTGAGGTTTGGTTTTCTAATTTTATGTTTATTGGAGGACAAGGTTGTCCTCATATTTTGGTGAAATTGTATTGGCTGGGAGGGCTGGTTTTTCCCTCATAATTTCTGAAGTTAACAAGGTTACAAAACTGAAATTTGTGTCTCATGTGTATTGATGATTCATCTATGATTTCGTTGTTTCCACTGCATATAATTTCAGTCAATATTTTTCACTGTAAAATTGTTCAATGATAACATCTAGGGTTTTATTGTTAGCTCACTAGGAAACAATTTTCAGATCTGAAAATTAGTCATGTAGAGTTGAATATGTAAATTGACATGGTTTCAGAGCATGAGATCTGAAGAGAAGGGGATCATCTTGAGACACATTTTTGGCTACAACATTAGAAGATTTTTGTTTGTGTTCTTGTTCTTGTTCTGGGCAGGTCAAAATGGTGAAAAAATTGAAGCTTCAGGAGAGGTTGGAAGGGGAAACCAACTTCCGTGCATGAAAGTCTAGGTTTCTCCTTTTATTGGAAGAACATGACCTCAAGGAGTATGTTGAGGATGTGGTTGTAGTTCTTACTGATTTGCGGGAATTGACAGCTCACAAGAAGAAGGAAGTGAAGGCCAAGCGGGTGTTGCTAGAGTTCGTGAAGGATCACTTGATTCCTCACATTGCTGAGAAGACATCTGCCAAGGAGATGTATGATGCTCTGGTAGGTCTATACCAGAATGGGAATACTGACAGGAAGTTGCATTTGAAGCACCAACTTTAAGTTGTCAAGATGTCCAGTGAGGACATGGTTGTGAACTATATTATGAAGATTACATAGATTTGAAATTAACTTGTGGCCATTGATAATAAGGTGGAGGATGTTTAGTAGGTGGATTTAGCGTTGAGAGGTCTGCACAGATCTTGGGAACCATTTGTTCAGGGGATATGTGCATGAGAGAAGTTACCAGACTTTGACAGACTATGGAATGATTGTATCCAAGAGGAGACTCGATTAGTGTCTAAGGATGATATGTGTGGTGTTGATGCTAAGAGACTAGAGAGTTCCCAACACCAACATCTTGACCTCTTGGTTGGCTAAACCAAGAAGAGGCAGGAATGGTCACCCTATTTTATAGCTTAAAAATAAAACATTAGACCATAACTAAAGAGTAAGAGCCTAAACATAATGATTGTTTATGATTTTTTAAATATTTGATTTTTATTTGTTAATTTAATACTAATGTCAATTAACTAAAGCTTAAAAGAAAGTTAAAATAACCTAAATTAAAGGTTGAGTATTATAAAACCCTAAAATTGTTTGTAATGAACCTTTTATTTCTTTTTAAAATATATTATCCATAAATAATTTGAGGAAATAAAAGTTAAACCTACAAATTAAAAGAAAAATAAAAGAAAGATTATATATAAATGAATATTGCTTTGTATTTTTGATTTTGTATAAATATAATTGTTAGTAAACAATTAAAATAAAAGCATTTGTACAACATAATTGTTGTAAACAAAAATATAACTAATGTGTTGATAACCAAAAATGTCAAACATGTTATAATGAATCTTTTTTTAATGTTAAAGTTAGTGAAATGAATGTTATTTTTGTGTTTTCTTTTAAATGTTATAGTTATTTAAAAAAAAAAATTAAACTAATAAAAAGAAAATAAATAAAAGATTATATACATAAAAAAAAATAGCAAGGTTCATGTGATTTGCATTTTTTATATTTTTAAATATAGCCTTAAAACAAAAGGTAAAGAAATGAAATTGAAATACAGAAAGAAAACGACCCAGCCTAAGAAGTAAGAAGTAATTTGTTTATTAAAGTGAAACCCCAAACATTTTTATATATTCGATGAAACTTTCAAGTTTTTGGACTGTTTAATTATCCACACCGGTATCATATAATGAATAATCAAACACAAAAGCAGTCAAAGAAGAGAAATCAAGTTGGATTTTTAATAAAGCAATGCCGGTGAAACTCAAGGCATCCATCTACACAAAAGCAACTGATTAATGTTGAAGAATCATAGCAACTAATTAATGTTGAAGAATGAGACTAAAAATACAACATAATTAAACAAATAAACACATTAGCTCAGGTATACAATCCAAACTTGGCCCTTCTTTGCTCCCTTCTACTACTTACAAGACACTCTGTGCTATCAACAGTTTCATCAACCTTTATAAAGAAAAATGATGGCATATGAATGTATGAGAAAACAAATTACCCTCACAATGCTCCAAGCATACCTCTCTCAAAGTTTTTCCACTCTTTAGTCGACTGTGTGCTGACCTTTTTATCTTGTTGGGTGAATGGTTGGAACCGTTGAATTCGTTTAATGAACTAAAGCCCAAAACGAGATGGAATCGCTTCGACTGTTCCCATAAAATGTAAAAATCTTGTTATTACTCGTCCACTGTGTCTATTTTCGTTTGTATAAAAGAGATTAGTTGCCCGCTCTAACAAACGTTTGATGTTCTCAATCATATATGTCTTTAGAAAAGACCAGAAGCAGTAGTTGAGATTTCAATTTCTATCTGTGAATTTCCACAAGGTATGGTTCTTTTATAAGTCTGGCTTCCAAAATTGCATCATGGTCTAATGATGAAAAAAAATGGATATATACACCAATGTGTTTCCAAAATTGTATTATTCACCGTCACGTTCTGATGTCAAACCAACAACAAATGTTTATGCAACTCATGTTTATCTTGCATTTTCAATCAGTGACCTAGTTGTTATATACTTTCATCATTAATTCCTGAATCCTCCTCTTTTCTTTCATTCTGTAAGCCAACTGTGATGCCTTAAGTGTCTTAACTCGAGCATATTTACCCAAAGAAGCATAACGTCTTTGTAATCCAGTTGTAGATCATAAAAGACTATTTGTGGCTAGTCTTGTAATCAATGTAATTCATAAAGTGGTTTTAGAACAACATTAAGTTTTGAATCTACATGGCAGATGATTCTTCTGAGTTGTGACATCCATGTTGGAAACATGCCAACGAATTTTCTCATGGAGTCACATGCATGTAACTATGTTAATGCACATGCATGCAATCTATTTATGCACTGTTCGTGTAACTATGTGATCTATTCATGATCAGTCTGTGCAACTGAGTGATAGATGTTATATATAGGAGCATACCCATAGAGGTGTGAGTAAAATGTGTAGTGAGTGTGTGGGAGCAAGACTCAATACTGAGGTGTTGTGTGTATGAGAGGAGAGGATGGTTGTATGCCAGTGTTGGCTATTGTAATTCTCCCTTGAATAAAAGATTATCGATTATCATTACCCGTGTTTTTTTCTCTCATTAGGTTTCCACATAAATCACCGTATCAAATTATGATTTATTGTTCTTGATTTGATGTGTGCTTGTTCTTGGTTTTATGCTATGTTTTTCTTCCACTAATCAACAAGTAGTATCAGGTGAGGAAGCCATTACATGAATGAACAAAATCTGTAGGAACTATTGCTGTGAAAGAGGACATATCTGGTGAGCAATTTCTGTGAAAGAGGACACATTCTTGTGCACGGGTGATAATATTTTCCTTATCGCGGGTAATCCCATAAGCCCATTCAGGCGATAACCAGTCTCAAACTCAGCTATGAAAATGTTGGAGATTATCCCTTCGTGAGCCTTCACGGAGCGATATGGGTGGATCATCTATTTTTTTTTTTTTTTCCAGCATGGAGGAGGCGCGATATCAGCCATAATTCTAAGTGCATATCTTAAGTGGTGGGATATCTGGTTTTCATCATTGACAATGACCGGTGGAGATAGCAAGGTCAATTAATATTAAAAGTTTGTATACATTATGCAGAAGGTAAGAGGATAACTTTTATAAGAAGATCACACTATAAAAAGAATTGCCTTTATAAAAGGATCGATTTTACAAAGAAAGAGGTATTCAAACCTTTTTTGTTTTATTATGCATAAGACATGGAGAATGGCCTTTATTAAATGAGTGGAAGATGCTTAAGCCAATATCTTTATATGAAGAGGTGGATGTATTTTTTAAAAGGTTTTTATGTTTAAATTTTTTAAATTAATATTTTTTTATTTTTGGGTTCAACTTTGAACTTTAAGATTGGTTTCTCCATATAAAGGATTATTATTATAAGTTTGGTTTGGACGTTTTTGGTTTGTGTTAATGGAAAAAGTGCAAAGTTCTAAGTTTGAGGTGGAAAAGTTGAGTGGTAAGAATAACTTTGCACTATGGAAACTCAAGATGCAAGATATGCTTGTGCAACAAGGATTGCAAAAGGCCTTGACTGGAAAGTCAAAGAAACCCGCAAACATGACATACGATGACTAAGAGGATCTGGATGAAAAAACTCTCAATACTATTTGTTTGTGTTTGACAGATGAGGTGTTGTATATGGACCAAACTGGAAAGTCTGTATATGGAAAAAAACTTGTCAAACAAAATCTTGTATATGGAAAAAAACTTGTCAAACAAAATCTTCTTGAAGCCATTACATGAATGAACAAAATCTGCAGGAACTATTGCTGTGAAAGAGTACATATCTGGTGAGCGATTTCTGTGAAAGAGGACACATTCTTGTGTACGGGTGATAATATTTTCCATATCGCGGGTAAGCCCATAAGCCCGTTCAGGCAATAACCAGTCTCAAACTCAGCTATGAAAATGTTGGAGATTATCCCTTTGTGAGCCTTCACGGAGCGATATGGGTGGATCATTTTTTTTTTTCCAGCATGGAGGAGGCGCGATATCAACCATAATTCTAAGTGCATATCTTGGGTGGTGGGATATCCGGTTTTCATCGTTGACCTGCCTGGTGGAGGTAGCAAGGTCAATTAATATTAAAAGTTTGTATGAATTATGCATAAGGTAAGAGGATAACTTTTATAAGAAGATCACACTATAAAAAGAATTGCCTTTATAAAAGGATCGATTTTACAAAGAAATAGGTATTCGAACTTTTTTTGTTTTATTATGCATAAGACATGGAGAATGGCCTTTATTAAATGAGTGGAGGATGCTTAAGCCAATATCTTTATATGAAGAGGTGAATGTATTTTTTAAAAGGTTTTTATGTTTAAATCTTTTAAATTAATATTTTTTATTTTTGGGTTCAACTTTGAACTTTAAGATTGGTTTTTCCATATAAAGGATTATTATTATAAGTTTGGTTTGGACTTTTTTGGTTTGTGTTAACGGAAAAAGTGCAGAGTTCTAAGTTTGAGGTGGAAAAGTTGAGTGGTAAGAATAGTTTTGCACTATGGAAAGTCAAGATGCAAGATATGCTTGTGCAACAAGAATTGCAAAAGGCCTTGGCTGGAAAGTCAAAGAAACCCGCAAACATGACATACAAGGACTAAGAGGATCTGGATGCAAGAGCTCTCAATACTATTCGTTTGTGTCTGACAGATGAGGTGTTGTTTAACATCGTCAAAGAGTCGACAACAACAAGTTTGTGGACCAAACTGGAGAGTCTGTATATGGTAAAGAACTTGTCAAACAAAATCTTCTTGAAGAAGCAGTTGTACAACTTGTAGATGAAAGAAGGTACAAAAATTACTGATCACTTGAATGTTTCCAACACTCTGATTTGTTAATTAACTAATATGGAAGTAAAGTTCGAAGATGAGGACAAGGCGATTATGCTACTGTGTTCGTTGCCTGAGTCTTGGGATCATCTGGTCACAACTATTTGGTTTAACACAACATATGCCATTGATTATGACACTGTTGTGGGAGCTTTGTTGTCTAAGGAGATAAGGAAAACATCCAGTAAAGAAACCTCAACAACAGAAGCAATGGTGGTCAGAGGTCGATCTACAGAAGGAGGGCAAGATCAGAAAGGTACATCCAGGTCTAAGTCAAAAGACAGTAAGGGTAAGGCAAAATGTTGGTTTTGTGGCAAATCTAGGCATCTCAAGAAGGATTGTTGGAAAAGACAACAAACATCCAAAAATGGCTCCACAAAAGAAGCAAATTCAATTACAGGTATGGTTGATGAAGTTTTGTCTGTCTGTTGTGTCTCTCCACCCATGTTCTCATAGAAGGTGTAGGGCGGTGATGGTTGAGTCACCGTGAAACAATAATAAAATAAAATAAAATTTGTATTTACTTTAGAGTTGTAAAAATAATTGATTGCATGTAAATGGGCATATGTCTGTAAGACCTAGATAGGCATGCGTACCCCTGGTTTATCAGGTCACCTATGAAAAGTCTAAACATAGATTTAGGTAGATTGAATATCTGGGTGAGGGGGGGCATGTATGTTGGGTTAACCTTGACTCGATGAAAGAGTTAATGAGTTAAATCTGTTTTTAGGTCAAAGCAGGTGGTTTTTCGGGTTCATGTGTTTTGGGTATCCCATGGTATTGTGTCCATGGATTGCATGTAATGAAGCCTATTAAAGGCTTGGTGAACTCCATTGTAAATGGGCCTAGAGGTAAGCGGTGAAGGATTACTTGTCCGGTTTGGTCGGCTTTGGTCAAAGTTGTTCGAATGCAAAGTTCGAGGTGGAGTAGTGTGTCCAGTTTAGAAAGGTGGGTCTGTAGAAAGGCTGATGTGTTGGCAGGTCAATCAAGTGTTTGAGAATATATGATGAAGGCAAGTTCATATCCATGGAACTTGGAAAGTATTGCAAGGAAGTTAGGATCGAATAGGCATGTTCAATAATGCCAAGTTGCAACAATAGTTGTGGACACAAGCGATTGTGCTATCTGGTAACTTGATCACCATCGGTTGCAAAAGACATGAATATTCAGGAAGAGGTATGAACAGGTCATCTAGTAATTACTCAAATGTGAAATTATTCGGTTGTGATGCTTATGGTTTTTTATCAGCTTTCTAAGTAGGACCCAGATCAAATAGGTAGAACTTTGATATGGTGATGATGTTAAGGGGTGCAGACCGTGGGAGCTTACTACCCACAAAATCATCATGGACAAAGATGCAGTGTTTGATGAATCTCCTTTTATAAAATCAAACATAGTAAAATATGAAAGGTTCAAAGCATGGCTGGTAGCAGAAAGGTATTTGGAAGTTATTGATTTCCATGAAAGTTTCTCACTGGTTGTTAAAAGCTTGTTTCTATTTATGTTGTGTTAGCACTAGTTGTGATAGTACAACTAGATGTTAAAACTGTTTTACATGGAGTTTTTTTGGATAAGGAGATGTATATGGAACACCGAGAACGATTACTTCAGAATCGCAATATAAGATTTGTTTGCAAACTCAAAAATCATTGTATGGCCTGAAGCATGCTAGGGAAATGGTACAAGATGTTTGATTCCTTCATGGTGAGCCAAATTTTACAAGAAGTGAGTATAACCATTGTGTTTATGGTATATTCATTATCTTGGTGTTATATGTTATGATTGTTGCAAGCACAAGCATGGATGAGATCAACAGGTTGGCTCAGTTGGTTAGGACGTTTGTTATGAAGGATCTGGGAGCAGCAAAATAAATCTTGGGCATGGAAATATTGAAATATGGTAAGATTGGTTACCACAATAGAAGTATTTGGTGAAGATACTCAGGAAATTTAGTATGAATAATGTGAAACTGGAAAAATCCTTTTGGCTTTCCATTGTAAGTTCTCTTAAGATTTATGTCCTAATTGATGAAGAATAAAATGGTTATATGTCTCAAGTATTATATGCTAGTAGGAAGTTTGATGATTACGATGGAGAAATGACCAACATTTCACATGCAGTTGGTGTTGTTAGTAGACACATGGCGAAATCAAGTGAAGAGCATGGAAATGGGTGCTTCAAACACAGAAGCACAAGTATCACCTATAGTGGTTGCAATGATTTGGTCTGTGGTTACGATTCATGAGATTTGGAAAAAGTGCATTGGTCTATTAGACAGGTTACTGATGGAGACAGAATGGTCCATGCTGGAGTGAATCGTCCAGGTATGTTCACGTAACAGTATTGTTAGAGAAGTTGCGGAGCTGTGATGGTGTTTGGTTTCTCTTGGCTTGCAGAAAAGGTGATGAATTAATTAAGGGCATGATATATCAGGTAAATTGTTGTCAAGGTGGAGATTGTTGGAAACATGCCAACGAATTTCCTCATGGAGTCACATGCACATGCATGCAACTATGTTAATGCACATGCATGCAATCTATTTATGAATTGTTTGTGTAATTGTTTGATCTATTCATGATCAGTCAATATGTGTAACTGATTGATAGATGTTATATATACGAGCATACCCATAGAGATGTGAGTGCAATGTATAGTGAGTGTGTGAGAGCAAGACTCAATATTGAGGTGTTGTGTGTATGAGAGGAGAGGATGGTTGTATGCCAGGGTTGGCTATTGTAATTGTCCATTGAATAAAAGAATACCGATTATCATTGCCAATGTTTTTTTCCCTCATTGGGTTTCCACATAAATCACTGTGTCAAATTGTGATTTGTTGTTCTTAGTTTGATGTGTTCTTGTTCTTGGTTTTATTCCGATCTCTGTTTAAATGATATATCTTTCAATTTGTTTATTTCAATATCAAAGAAATCTTGATTACTATTTTTCTTCCTTATCAAGTTATCGACAAGATTGAGGCTAGAACTCAAAGGCTCTATATCACGTAGATTGCCTTTTTATCTCCTGAGTTTCCTTACTTGCCACTGACTGTGCTTTCCTTGTTGCATCGCTTCGTGGAACAGACTGCTTGCTGTTACTGTAAGGCGTCACTGTGCATTGTTTTCATAATAACCAATATTTCCATCTTTATCTATATTTTCTACCTTCGAAAGACTTCTGATAATAAAAGACATAAGCCCAAATTTTGAAATGTTGCAACAGAAAACTTGATTCAAAATGGATGAAAATTTCAACAGTGAACAGAGTATTGATATCATTCAATACTTTAAACTATTCAGGAGTTTTCTGCTTATATTGTTAGCAAGTTGCATCATGTATCATATTCTTGTATCTTCTCCGAATTCAATTGATGGTAAGGCATCTAGGCCGGGATTGACGAGATTTATTGAAGGAGATAGTAGCGAGTCTGAGATATATGTTGTCTAGAAAGCAACTGGGCATATAGTGGAGAGTTCATAATCTAATCCATCTCCGTTTTCTTCTTCCCGTTGCTGCATATTTTATTGGAAAGCTCGATTGCATCCTCGTTATAATAGAATCCTTGGTTCATTCAAACCTTCGAAGAGTTATAATTTCAATACACTCAATGTAGAAAGAAAGTATATCATTTTTGCAAAATTCTCTGTTTGCGAGGATGCACTCTCTAAATAACTTTTGTAGACCAAGCGACTGAAGTGTTTGCAAAAAGCTTCAAAGTGTTGAAACATAATGTAAGCAACATCAAAAGTGTTTTTATAGCACGGTATTTCGCTTTGATACTTGAACTTTCTTAAATTATTAGTTCTTGTTAAAGGATTGGAATTATAGCAATGAGTTCATAACAATCAGTTTATAGTTGGTATTACTTTTGTTTGATTTTTAACTTTTTCTAAGTTTAACTTAACAATTTGTATTTTTTCAATAAAATAATAAAATTAATATTATTTATTTATATTTGTATTTGTATTTTTTCAATAAAATAATAAAATTAATATTATTTATTTGTACTCCTATTGGATAGAAACTTGAGAGTATGTAGAATCTGGAGACGGTGGAGTACATTAAACTTTAATTTAATTAGATTTTAGTCATATTTTCGAATCAAAATGGTAATGTAATATTGATAAAAAAAAGTTTGAAAAGATGGAGAGTTTGCCGTTATTGAAAAATAGTCCAATTATTTTTCTTTTATGTTTTTTTAACTAAATCAATGGAAGTAGACCGAACCAGATATTGGAAACGTGAAAAAAAGAAGGAATTGGTTGTTGCTCCAATACCGATCAATGCGAACTGCGATGATGTCCATCAATCAATGCAATCTTGTCTTGTCTCCACGATGGATGTCTGAGATACAACTGTACAATATAGATAATACAACTGTACAAGATAGAGAGAATATATAAGCTTAAAAAAACAGAACTGCATGGCACATCGTTGAGCAAGCACAAGGTGAGACCCTGTCATCGTCTATTTGGCATTGCACATTTAATAAATGTAAAATCAACCATCTACTTGTCAGACGAATTGAATTGACGACCACAAAGCAAGGAAGTTCTACACATGCCACCACATAATCCTCCATTGGAGCACAGCTTTCAAATCTCACCGCAAAATTACAAATAATTCTCCATTTATTGAAATATTGTGCAGCCCAGTTTTCTAATGCAACTGCAAATCAACTGCAAAAAATTTCTTTCAAATAAATGGTACGTTGAAAATGATATGCTTACTGTGTTGTACAGTTAATGTAGTGATATGTTCCGCTGCAAAGATAAAGAGAGAGAAATGATTTAAGTTAAGATAAAACCTTTGCAAAGATTAAAAAAGTATCTAAGATCTTTAGAGTTTTAGGGTTATAGAAAACGTTTATGTAATCTAAATTGCAATAAATTACATTGCAATTGTATTCTTTTTCTTGAAAAAAAGCAAAATTGATTTATTTATATTTCTATTTAGGGACTAACCTACCCTGTAGTCTTGTTTCACTTAGCAATGTCTTGCAACATGAAACTTCTAATAACATTGGTTATTGCCATGTATCCATTATTACCTTTTATTAGCACAACCGACTAGTGGCTGGAGAACGCCGAAAGGGTTCCATTCAGAACAAGAGTCGTGACTGAGCCGACTCCAACACAGAGCGCACAAAAACAACACGACAGAAATTACCCCATGCACACCGAAGGTATGGTATGATTTGAGTGCGTTCTGGATAATGACAGGGGAATATTAAACGTCTGTGCAGGTCGTGGCATCAAACGACCTTTCAGATATAAAAAATGAATGAGTGCCACCAAAATAAAACATGTGCAGAGTGTTTTTTAATGATATAAACGTGGCATGCATATATTTTAATCTTCCTTAATCATTTGAACGTGGCAATTATGTATTTTTACAGTAAATTTATAATGTGATTAGGTAAATGTAAAAAAATAAACATGTTAATGGATGCCTTCATAAATGCAAGGAAGTTATGAACAATAAATCTGACACATTGATTTTGGAGGACGACTAAGAATATGCCAGCATCTTCAATGCTTAGCCATCTTATTAGAATTTAAGATTAAAAGATCATTAATTGTGCCCATTGTCAATAGGTGTACGCCTTTCGGCGTAAATATATTCCTTCAATAGAATGAGAACTTGAGAATATAGCCGATCCCTTTTTATAAAGAAAAGAGCATGACAAATATAATAATATATATGCCTTCAATGGAATGAGACCTTGAGAATATAACCAACCCCTCTTTATAAAAAGAGCATGGCAAATATAACAAGGCTGCATGGCAGCATATACCTGCTGCTATGCAGGTATAATAAAATAAAACAATAGTTGTATTGAATCCACAACATGTGTCGAGATGAATAACAAATTCATTTGTTGAATATGGTAGGCAAGCGTCATCTCATTAAAGGACGTTGAGCCTCATCTCATTAAAGGACATTGAAGATCCTTCTGCAGCCGTTGAAGATCCTTACACAGCTGCGGCAATAAGAGATGCATTTGAACAACTAATCACAATTTAGAAAAATGTTTTAAAATAATTAAAAAAATCAAATTGTAATGTTATACCTTTAAAAATGCTCAAAACTATTTTGGTCAAACCCCAACTAATAGACAATCAATAACATATCCAATACTATATACCACCGCAAGCGGCATGTATAATAACCAATATCCTTTCACATTATTTTGAATGATCTTAAAAAAACTCAATTTCATATAACATTTAGATTATACATTGTAAAACGCTCAAACTTATATTTAAGGCTAACGCTCAAAATTTGTAATATAAAAATAAAACTTATATTTAAGTTTACCCTTAAAAAAATTGTGAAAAAAAAAATACAAATGCCATCAACTTTGAATTGTACAAAATATTATATTATTTTATTTTAACTTTAACACTCAAATAATTGTGAAAGAAAAAGTACAATTGTCATCCTTTGAATCCTACCTACAAAATATTATTTTATTTTATTTAAATGTGCCTAGGAAAAAGACACCCATTAAATGAGAACAATAAAAAAAAAAAGCATATCCATGCCAAAAAAGAAAGGGTTATTTATTTAACAAGATGCTCCCCCAACTTTTGACAATATATATAAAAAACCAAGAAATATTTATTACAATTACATTGGGGGAAGTGAAGGCAACAATAAGACTTCAAAGTTTTTGGCCAATAAAATATCATATAAATGAGATTTAAAATTAAAAAAAAATAATTATTTTTTAAAACTTTGGATAAAGGGGTATATATTTTATGGTCAACCATGAACTAATAGAAAGTCAAACCTAACTCAAAGCTATATACCATGCCTATTGGCAGGTATAATAATATATATGCCTTCAATGGAATGAGACCTTGAGAATATCACTGACCCCTCTTTATAAAAAAAGCATGGCAAATATAATACTATATTTTTCTTTTAATATGGCATGGGAAATGCCAAAATCATAATCCCAAGAAAATATACATGTATAATTTTTTCATAACTAAAATGTTGGAGAATGATTCATAAGATATATCTTGGAAAGTGGAAAGTGACACACTTTAAAAAATGACATGGATTTAACTTTCTCTTTATTATGAAGGTATGTAGGTAAGGTGATATAAATATGATATCAAGGGTGATGCATAAGGTTTAAAACATAGTGTATCAATGCACTAATCAAGAGTGTAAAACATGAGAATTTTAAAAACGTGAGCGGTGAAATGAAATGTCGTGTTTAGTCATAAGTCAAGTATTATGATTATTTTGTTAAGGACATTGCGCTAACTTTAATGAAAGAGCGAAACTTGCGCAATTAATTTGACTTCAAGGGGAGCCTGTAAACACTTTGTTGGCTAGAAAATGATGAAGAGTTGCAGTGATGAGAACCAGGCCCTTGCAGCCCGCACTAGGAAGGGTAAAAGAGGTTCTCTAGACAGAAGAGGTTCTCTTGGGAGAAGAAATTCTCTCTCGAGAGAAGCATCTCTAGAGCTGAGACGAAAGAAGGATCTTAGTAAGATCAGATGTTTTGAGTGCCATGACTTTGGTCATTATGCTTCATAGTGTTCACACTGGAAGGGAAGAAGAAGGAGGTAGCAGATATCAACAACAGAGGTTGTAGACAGGTTCCAGAGGGAGATCTTGTTGGTCTCTTCCCTTTCAGGTATAATTTCTAGGAGGGGGACTTGGTTGGTGGATAACAAAGCATCTTTCCATATGACATATGATATAGAGCTATTTGACAACTTCATAAAGACTGGCTTAGACTTGTGTGTGGAGATTGGTACGAGAGTGAAGCATGCAGTATGAGGATTTGGTACTGTATCATTCCGATTGGAGTCATGAGAGGTGCTAAGGGTGTCGAATGTGTTATGGGTGCCAGAACTCAGGAGGGATGTTCTCTCAGTCTCAAAGATTGAAAGAAAGGGATACCACATATTGTTTCAAGAGGGACATGTGTTATTTGTGCTCAATCGATCTAGGTTCATATCGGCAGTGATTCTTGGAGTTAGGGAGGGAAACCTATATATGCTAAGGGGCCAACCTATGCATGCTGTGACCAACATGAGCAAAGAAATAGATGAGGAGTAGTAGGTGGCTCCACTAGTGGTGAGGTAGGTGGCCCCACCAATAGCATGAGTTCAGAGGGAGCAGGTAGCTCCACCAATGGTGAGGCAGGTGGTCACACTAGTAGCATCGGTTCAGAGGGAGCAGGTAGCTCCACTAGTGATGAAGTAGGTAGCCCTAGCAGTAGTGCTGGCTCAAAGGGAGCTAGAGCTTAGAGGGAGTCAACCTTCAAGATCTAGTAGTGAGGAGAAACCTCCCATGATTGTTCATAAGAGATTAGACTTCAAAGGAGGTCAATAGGTTGAGAGGGAACAGATGGCTCCAAAGATTGTACAAACTCAGAAGGATTCAAGTTTCAAAGGGAGCATGCAGACTTAGAGGGAGCCTAATCTCAAAGAGAGTTGGTTGGCTCAGAGGGAGAGTCAAACATTCAGAGGGAGTTCCCCCTCAGGTTCAGGTGGGAGGGAGGCATCTTCCAGGACTAAGAGATAGTTGTCATGGGTTGAGGAGGCCAGACAAAAGGTTCAGAGGCAGGAGGCTTCTAGAAGCTATGTGCCCTCCATGGAGGATTCAATTGTTTCAACATGTTTTTCTACAGTGATAGAGGAGGAAGCCAGTCAGGAGGACAAGAGAGTAGTATTTGCTTCAGTCGCAGAGGGAGCAACCAGTGAGGCAGATTGGACAATAGGATTTGTTTCAGTGACTGAGGATGTAGCAAGTCAGGAGGATTGGAGAGAAGGATCCACTTTGGTTATAGAGGGAGAAACCAATCAGAAGGATTGAAGTGCAGCTGTGGTAGAGGAGATGGAGTCACTTTCGATGTGGGAGACAGAGGTACATCTAGATGATGGTGGATGTGATACCTCCCTCGCTAAGAGGGAGTGTTGTTTATTCTATCTTCAAGAGGTATTCCCACAAGAGGCTATTGTGTTAGACAAGTGGGAATCTTTGTTCGCGCCATATTACCTTTTCATTTCAGTGAAATCAACCTAGAAATGAGGCTAGGGCCTCATGGGAAAGTTGATGGGATTTGTGGGCTTGTGATGGGGTGTCACACCCACAAAGATGTATAAAATATTCTAATTAATTGTTGAGTTTAGAAGGGGTGCCTAAATTCACTCATTGGACTTGTATATAAAGGAGAGAGGTCATTGTGACATTTGCACATTTGTGGAAATGATGGAGTTAGCATAAGTGAGTCTACACTTGTGCTAGGTGGCTTGGTAATTTCAACAAAGGAAAATTTTGCAATGCTGGCAAATCTGGCCTAGAAGAGAGAAATCCACAGAGAGAGAATTGTATGGAGGCATTCGTACAATTTTTCTGTAACTGTACACAAATTGCAGTGGGCACAGTCACATATGTATGCAGGTTGCAGTAAAGGTGAACCACATACATTCGTACAAGTTTTTTGGACAAGAGCAGGTCCATACATGATGATGTTAGCAACAATGCAGGTGACGTCAATAAGATGTACAGGTGGTCTGCAACATATTTGTGGGAAAAATAAATTCCAGGGATTTGTTGAGGTTTGGTTTTCTGATTTTGTGTTTATAAGAGGACAAGGTTGTCCTCAGATTTTGGTGAAATTGTATTGGCCAAGATGGCTGGTTTTTCCCTCATAATTTATGAAGTTAACATGGTTACAAAACTGAAATTTGTGTTTCATGTGTAATGATGATTCATCTATGATCTTGTTGTTTCCACTGCATATAATTTTAGTCAATAATTTTCAGTTTAAAATTGTTTAGTGATAGTAGCTAGGGTTTTACTGTTAGCTCACTAGGAAGCAATTTTCAGATCTGAAAATTAGTCACATAGAGTTGCATGTGAAAATTGAAAATATGGTGGGGTTAGTACCTCTTACGTTCAATCTCTTGTAGGGTTTCCCCCAATACTTTACAATTATCCTAACCCGTCACTAGAATTTTTTTGTTCCTCATCTCATGTATGCACTAACACCTTCTATTGAGGTCCCTCTACACGTAAACACGTATATGGTTATACTTGTAATATTTCCTCTTGTGGTGGAGAAACTAGGAGTCCTTACTATCCTTTTCTTGGTTGGTTTCCAGTATCTTCAATTCCTCCAATCCCAGTACCCCAACCTCTTGTTAATATTGGTCAACCCACACCTCCTCTTCAAGGATAAGTGTATGATCAACATAATGTATGCAACTCCCCCAATTATAATACCAATAACAAAAAGAAGAATAAATGGAAGGGAAAACATAATGACCAATGCCAAAACCAAGGGAATCGAGGGATCCTGTATCAAAAACCCTATAATAACAATGAGGGAAACCAAAATACCACAAATTAGGGCAAAGGTAACAACCCCCAACCGAAATAGGAGAGGAACCCTCAACTTCACACAAATAATCCTTTCTCTATTTGTGGTGTCTATGGAATTACACCCATGATTGTTCTCTTTTACTTGAATGTCTTTGATTGAAGGAAGCAACTGAGAAAGATCATGCTACAACCAATCAACCTACCACTCAAACTATGCCTCATTCGTCATCGTAAATAACTATGTTTTAAAACACTTTTCCAACACAAGGATTCATATCTACACCATAATCCCGTTCTTTTGGTCAACTTGCCAATTCCAACCCTTTTGGAGATGGTGCTTACCAAATCTTGTACATGAACTCCACTGATGTTAACTTGTCAATATGGAATGTCCCTTGAAGCACCACCTACTTACCTAAGTGATCCCCCTCTCACTACTAATGGAGATCTGCAAATCCCCTAACCTTATGTTGATCAACCCCCTAAGGTACCAAAGGTTCCTTTATGTCAAAATTTCCCCATTCCTCATGCGTGGGCTGCCCATAAATACAACATAATAGACGATCTAGCTTAATATCCTATAGCTATGTAATATTTATAAGTCATATAGACTTACCCTATGCAATGGAAGGCTTTGTGATCTACATTGTGCATATTTGATCCTTTGGATGATAAAATTACAATTTTTGACATCGACAAAGATAAGTCTCGTCAAACCCCTTATGTTGCCTTTCAAATTCTGGTCATCATCAAGAACATTATTATTAATCAATATATCATTGATGAAGGAGCATTTACATGAGTGATGTCAACTCATCTTTAGAAAAATTTAGGTTCTTCTAAGCTTATTCCATCTTTGATTACCCTCCATGTGTACGATGGTTGACCCTTCCAACCAGAAGGGTTGTATCAAAATTGTCCCTGGGAAGGAAGTCCTTCTTAATGTTCAGGTTATAGATGCCCCCCTTGGACTATAACATTCTTTTAGGATGTACTTATATGTATTCTATAAAGGTGGTTTCCTCTTTGATTTTCCATACAAAGGGATTTCCCCATGATGGAAGGTTGTTACCATTGATCAACTTACTTACCATGATCCTAAATCTCAACTGAATCCAGACAATGTTTTCCATTATATGAATTGGAATCAATCCATTTCCTCTTTGTTTGATGTTAGTCCTAGAGGCTTCAAATATTGTACATTTCTTGGCACATATTATAGTCCCTTGCCAGTAATCAATGCCTTGGGTCCAACCAATGTGTGTATGGTGAAAACATCCCAACAACCCGAAACCTCAAAATCCTCTTCGTTTAAGGTTTCTTCCTCCTATCCTTTTTTTGATCCTACTAATTTTGTATCCTCAAGACTATTGTAGGGAGGAAATCCACATCCTAGGAACCCCTTTTCCCAACTACATTTCTTATTTCCCCCTCCAAGAATAGCGACTACACCCGTGATGGCTATGTTGATTTTACCTAATCTTACATTGGGGATCCTAATATGGTATCTGTATCTTCCTACCCCTCTCGTTCCCTCTGTGCCAACTACTCATTTGGTATTTACACCTATTAAACCTTCAGGTACTACCCTCGTGTCTTTACAGAATTTGCACATGCCTAATTGAACCCCACTAAAATTAGAAAAGGGGTTTCCATAGGGATAAAGCTAAGAATATTGGGGGAACAATAAATTTGGACAAGATATGGCCATCCAAGCCACACCACCTAGAGTCATTCCCCCATGTGATTTATGTGAACTTACTGGCCACACAACCAATAAATGTCCAACACTCCTATAATTGAAGGATCTTTTCAACATCAATGATTTAGAACTTGACCCATCTACTCCCATGGTGCAAATATCTCTTCCTAAATCGTTGAGAAAGTGTATTAAGTCCTTATGAATGAATCATCCCTATGATTTGTGCGATATATATTGTCACTATTCTCATCATTGTCCTAAGCTACCTACATTTCATGATGTAGTTACCATCATTCATTGTCTAGATTCCTTTGCTGAGGAGAAACTAACTCTAGTAGTGGAGGACCTCACCATTCGACGTCAATAGTTTTTTTCAGATTGAGGGAAAACCACTTGTTGAAATTGGTCCTCCTACTATTAAAACTAATGAGAATACCATGCACATACTTTATCTCTCAACCTTCATGGGGCTGAGATAGTATGATAATCCTTCATTTTTTTCTGATGTAGATCAGAGCACCCCTTCTATGTCCAGTGTCCCTTTGGTGTCAACATCAATGGAGCCTTCATCTGTTGGTTTCCTATCTTCCTCTTTAGACATATTCTATGCGAGCCAAATTTCTCATTCCTATGGTGTTTATACAAGGTTCACTTTCGTATATTCCACTACTTCCATGACAATAGTTGGTAGCATAGACTCTCTTACCCCCGTCGTTCATTATGATGAAGAAATTTTAGAGTCCTTTGCTGCATTAAATTATCGTTAGGGGTGATATGCATCATCGTTCCTTTTTTTACCTTAGTAGATGGGTCCTTCTGACAAATATGTTGTAGAGACAAACAAATTTCTCCCCCATGGAAAAGTTGACTAGTTTAAGAATCCCATTCATGCACCTGGTGTGTTTGAGGAAGGAAATTTGGTCAATATTTCACCTAAGGTGGATATCTAGGTTACATCTGGTTTTTTTGAACATATCCTTCTTGAAGAAAATTATTCTCCTGGAGAGATTACTGCTTATAAATCCATTTTCCAAGAATTTTGAGATGTTTTTACCTAGTCGCATGCAGAGATGTTTGGACTTGATCCTGCCATTGTTGAACACCACATTGATACATGGCCAGATGTTATTCTTATCTACCACAAGAAATGATATATTTACCTTAGCAAGGACATCGCCACTAAAGTTGAAATACATGAACTGTGTCAGGTAGGATTGATTTACCCTATTGCATACACTTTGAGGGTTTCTAACTCTATACCCATTGTGAAGAAACAAGGCACCATTCATGTTTACACTTATTTGCATGATGTAAATTGGGCCTAGCCCAAAGGTGATTACTTGACTCCATTCATCGACTAAATTATTAATGCTTGGGCAGGCCACAAGATCATTTTCTTCATGGATGGTTTCTTAGGAAATAATTAGATATGGATTCAACCGCAGGATCAATATACAATTTCCTTTACTACTCCTTAAGAGAATTCTTTTACAAGGTTATGCATTATGGATTAAAAAATGTTGGAGCCACTTTTCACTATGCCATGTCATAATGTTTCCATGACTTGGTTCACATTATTTTGTCCTATCTCAACAATCTCACCACTCACTTGAGGAAACAATTGCAACACTTAGAAGACTTGTGTACTGTCTTCCTTAGGAATTGTAAGTATAACATATGCTTAAAACTACTTAAGTGTGTCATCTGCTTTCCTATTGGTTGGTTATTGGGATTCATAGTTTCCAAGGCTGTCATTACTATAGACCCTCTAATGGTCAATCCATCATTGAACTACCCTTGCCTTGCAATATGCACCAATTGCAGAGCCTGCAAGGGAAAGCCAATTTATTGCCTTAGTTTTTTCCCGAATATGCCACCATTGGTGATGGTTTTCTTTAGGTGTTATGATTTGATATACCCTTTTTATACGATGATCACTCCCAACACTCTTTTGATATGTTAAATCATTCCCTTACCTCAATACCTTTAATTATTCCTCTTGAATTTGATAAGGACTTTATGCTTTACATTCCACCTTACCTTTCACTGTTGCTAGAGTAGTTCATGAAGGGCTCAATGGATACGAGCATGATGTGAGTAAGAACCGATCTAGACCCCCATTTTCCTACACCCATGAAGAGAAAGTGGCCTTGGTGGTTGTTTTCTCCATTCAAAAGTTGCATCACTATATTATGATGTGGAAAATCAAGGCAATCATGAATTCTAACCCTATGTCCTTTCTATTGAGTTAGCGGGTTATCAATGGAAAGTATGCCCATTGGAATATTATCATTTAGGAATTTGGCTTAGAGTTCGTCACACCCAAAAGCAATAAATCCTTATCCCTCGTTGAGTTTAGTTTTGACCTCCCAACTTGTGCATCAGACCCGCCATTGAATAATGACCTTTTGAACGAGTACTTTTTTTCCATATCCACAGATGACCCATGGTATGGTGACATTTTAGTCTATTTTCAAACCTAGAAGTTTGGTCCTCATTTGTCACATGAAGATCGACAACATATTCGTCATTATGCTTCTCACTATCTCCTTATTGGATATGATATTTATCGTTGAGGAGTCTATATCATGTTGTTTCCTCACTCACGATGAGGCATAGCAGTTCTTGAATGCATGTCATAGAATTTCCCTTGGTTTCCACCTTTCTAGGACCAAATGGCATCACATGATCTTCCTATCCTTATGGGTATATAATACATCTACTAAAATTTCCACTGAGTTCACACCCTTTCATATTATCCACAACGAAGAGGTTGTTTTATATCAAGTGTCAAATCCACTTCCTCCATTTAGTTGGAGAACTCCTCCTTGATACCACTCCTTTAGATAAAAGAATAGTGACTTTGCAGTGCGCCAACAAAGATCATTATTTTTCTTTGCAAACCATTGAAGCAACCACAAAGTGTTCCAAATCTCAATATGACATAAAGGTCCACCCTTATGTCTTCCATGAAGCGTATCTAGTCCTTGTGCATGACCACGCCCACAATATCTTAGGTCAAGGAAAGTTTGAACTAATATGAAAGGGCCCTTACATTGTCAAATGATTCTTAGGAAATGAGGTATATCAACTTGTAGGGGCCAAAGAAGAGATCTTCCCCAACCCTCATAATGCTCTCTACCTCAAGATATTTTACCCTTGATTCTTTCTTTTTAAACACCTTTGTATCTTGTACATAAGTTAGATAGATTTTTACATCCTTTTTGTAAAGTTTTCATTTCATACATTGTCTTCTTACGCCTTTTAGATGGACCTCTCATCCTATTTCTATATCAATTATGTCAATGCTATGAGTTGTTATCTGTAGAATCTTACCTTGGGAGCTTGGGCCATATTTATCTCTTATCACTCTCTCATCCACTCCAATGGCCTTTGCGTCGAACTTTCCATGAATAACTAGGATGAATATGATGCTATGATTGGTTTGTTAGTGAATGCCCTTAGACACTGCGTTCATAACCTTCATGTTTGTCTAGATTCCCAACTTCTCGTCATGTAGTTGAACAACACTTATCATGTGCATAACCCTTGTAGAAAGTATTTACACGTTAAACTTTTGGTATGGTCATTTGAAATAGTTTTATTTAGCCATGTTCCTAGAAGACAAAATAATTTTGTTGATACCATTGCAAATAACATTCTAGATTGGAATTTAACACATGTATACAAACGAAATAACATTTTTCATTCATATTTAATCTAACATGCACCATCATCTATAAATATAAACATATAGTTTGGCGATCCACATTTTCATTTCAAAAACTCCATCCATAGTGCATATGCATACATCCATATATATATATATAATCCAAAACATCAAACATGAGTCCACTACTCTAAATCTACATCATGCTCATAGCATGTTACATCCAAAAAGCATGAGGAATCATGCCCACCTACCTATACCTAACAATTACCCCCACCATCATTCAATGGTGGGGGGGGTATCATGTTGGGGCTATGATGCCCCCCCTAGCCAAGTCCTTCAAGCCTTGTCCAACCACAACTACCCTCCTCCTTATAGGGAATTCATAATTTCAACCCCTTCAAAAGGGTATTCTTGGATTTTATTGTATTTATACTTCATTTGAAAGCCTTTTTTCCTTAAACCATTAAAGCATATACCTTTTTTTTTAATTTGAACTCTTATGCAATGGTTTTCTTTTCATAAGCACCTTTATGCTTTGGTATTAGTTGGATTGTGTGCATAAATTTTCCATGAAAACCCTTGTCTTTCTATGGAGTGTGGTCCTCTTTAGGTAACCCCTCTTAACTGACATCTAACATAGCATAACTACCCTCAGTATGTTGCATTTTGCTTTCATTACCCTTGTAATTTCCTATAGGACCACCCTCACTTGGGTAGATGGATTATCCCATCCATATTTTTCATTTTCCATCTACCCAACGATAGAGCCTTCCTTCCGTGGGAGCCCTAGCTTAGTGATTTTTGTCACATTTTGGTTCCCATGCCATTGAATACTCCTTAGAATTGGGAGTTTGGTTGGTCTACATCCTAGAGTTGTGCCTCATGTATATCTCATAATCATGTTGACAAACTTACCCCCATTGTTACACATTATTTTGGTCACCCTGATGATGATTCTACAAGCATGTGTTCATGCTCTCAAAATGATCTTTTGCCTGAGAAAAGTAACCACTTTCTTCCCCTACAAGAATGATTTTTGGAAAGATGCTGTAGGCTGCATGTATTACACAGTGCGAAAATCCTTGATTTCTGTAGGCTATTCTATAGTTGGCCCGCAGGATTTCCATAGGCTGCTCTATAGTTGGCCCGCGGGATTTCTGCAGGTTGCTGTATAGGTAGGGTGCGGCGGCGTTTGAAGGCTAAAAGAAGAAAGAGGTTCACGAAGTTTCTAGAAGGAGAATCTTCTAGAATGTGAGGTGGCATCCATATGGTTGTGATCCTACTGGTTTCTTTGATTTGGTGGGATCATCCTCCTTGTTTTGACCACTTCACTTTCTCCTATACAATCATGGGTTTCTCATGAAAAAGGTTAAGAAATATTAAGCAGAGAATTGATGAAAGAATAGGCTGAAGACTGTGTGAAGAATCCTGTTTTAAGTGATGCTTGAGGCCTCCATTTGTCCATCAATCTTTTGTGTATTATCTTCATGCGAATTTCAGAGCAAGTGTATGTGTGTGTTGCAACGAAGGACCACTAAAAGGGAACTTGCGACATCAAGGAAATTCGGTTGTATCTTCTACTTTTCATTAATATAATACGGTGGCATGTCTCTTTCCCATAAAATCATTAGTATTTTATTACATGATTCCTTGATCACATGTTTAGGTTGTCATTGAATTCTACTATTGCTGCTTTCACGTTGGTTGGTTTGTGTCATTGCAGATCTGCTTTCATAGGAGCACCGAAGTGAAGCAGGGACAACAAAGATATAAGGAATCGATTCATAAGGTATGTCATCCATTCCTTCTTTGGTAGTAAACTCAACGATTACGACTTAGGGAAAGTGTCATGTTCCATCTCGTTTTGTTCTAGATCCAGGTGGATTTAGAGGGATTAGTTTATGTCCGCATTTACTGATTTACCCAATAACAAAATTGGTGACTCCACTGGGGATACGACTTATTTGTGATTTTTTGTGGGCCATTTGATTTTAGTAGATCTTTTTCATTCTGTTTTAGTCTCTGAGTTTGTGGGAAATCCAACAAGACTCTCTGAACCTGGAAGTTTCCTTAGACCTTCCATCCTTTTTCCAAAATTTCTTTGTTTGCAAACACTTCCGCACTGTAATCTATACACAGCCTGCGGAAACTGGAAACCTTTGATTTCCGCACCCTAAATGTTTATCCCAGTGTGGGATTTCCACATCCTACTTGTTTCTAGCCTATGAAAATGGTTGATTTTCGCATTGTAATCTATTACTGGGTCGCGATGGCGTTTGTAATTTTTTTTGGATTAGGTCTTGTCACCTCTTGATATCCAATTTTTCTTTATCAGTTGGGAGGAGCTTTTAATGCCAGTTCTTGACTGTTTCCTGAGTGTTTAGCTTGTTGTCGATTGGTTTTCGTAGATCAAACACCTCTCTTAGTTATTTTCCAATTTCATTTTTGATTTTTATCAATAAGGATATAATCTCTGATCCCGCATTTGAGTGCTTGATTGATTGAAAGTCTGTTGATTGGATTTAAATGTTTTGGATTGATTATGTTTTCCAGATTGCTTGTTGACTAGGAAGATATTTGTTCATTTACATTTGATGGAATACTTTCTTGTCATTTTTTGCTTTTATCTTCATTGAAAGTTTGATTTGGGTGATTGTTGAGTGTACCATTTTTTCTTTGATTACTTGTCCTTTCTTCGTAATACCCCTGATTTGGTTTTAGAAAGGAGGAATTTAAAGTCACTTATTCTATTAAGTAATCATTCATAAAAAAGTTTTTGCATTCAATTTTTTTTTTGACAAAAAAAAAGAAGAGAAAAATTGAGAAGTTTCATTGTTTATGGTTGTTTGAAATTGAGCTCATTCAAGAAAAAGAAAGTACTTTTCATAGCTTACATCATTCTAGAAATATATCTTCTCCCTACTGCAGATAGAATTCATTGAACAAAAATTGCATCATTCATTTTGTATTTGCACGTTATTGGGTCAAGGTCTCATACCACATTGGTTTCATTTCCGTCTTCCTCTTGCGTAAATAACAACCTATAAAAACACTACGTAATTTTAAAATTCACTTAGCAACTTTTATTTTCTAGGGTATTTTACACCAACATTAGCTAGGCTAGCGCTTTGGAATAGGTTGTGAGACACACTCTCCAAAGCATAAAACACACAATAGTATCTTTTGATAGGGAGTGTTAAAATCCATTGGCAACATTTTGTCCTACGAAGCCCTTCTCACACAAGGGTCAAACCTGAGGTTGCATTAAGATTGGTAGAGTTACTCACCCTGCTTTGTTAGTCTTGGTGTAGAGATTGCACATATTATGGGGGTCGCTTAAAAGGTATAACCACAATGATGAGTGGAAGCCTTTTGAGTTGATTTCGGGCTAGATACCCTACCCTTGCACATGGATCGGACTGTCGACTGTTTCCCCAGGCATCACTGTTGTTCTTGGTGACCTTAGTAGCCTATCTTCTTAGGGTCTTACACAAGGTGACTGTGGAGGGGAAAGTCTTCACGGTACCAGGAATCGACGTTGGCTAAACTCACTCGGGCTCCTTGGAGGGTATACCCATGATTATGTGTGGGAGCTTGCACCAGGGTGTAAGTCCGTTAAGCAGGTCATCAACGTAACTTTTCCACCCGCTCTACCCTAGTCCCTTCTTGTCTTGACTTCATGACGTTGGATTTCATCACCAACTAGTGACTTCGAAATAAGAAGGTTTTGTTTGCTTGGTGTGCTTCCTAGATTATATTAGCGAGTGTTGTTGTTTTCCATAGTTGGCCAAAGATTTTTTCTGTAAAGTATTTGGTTCGGGCAATATTGACCCTCCACACCATTCACGTAGAATGCAAGGCCTACCCCCAGAAGATCCGAAAGGTTCTTAACCCTTGCCTACCAATCCATTGGAGGGATCTCCTAAACAAATTGAGGTCCAAAACATTCCCACTTCACAAGTGGAAAGAACAGACTCTTTAGACAATTTCCGAGTTTCTGACTCTCTAGAGTCTTTTCGACTTCCTCACGGTTCTGAGAGACATATTCTTCGGCTAATTTCATCTAGAGAACTTGTTGTTAAGACTTCTGGAATACCAACCGGACCTTTCGCGGGCCCTGATGGCCAGGATCCCTTTTGGACTACTGACATATTTAGAACCCCACCCCACACGGTGTGGGATATTTTCGGCTCAGGGGTAGGTGCTGATATACCTGTCGAGCCTGAGTTGGCCAAAACACCTGCTACCCTCACGATACCCCTAGATCATTCTGCCAGTACAACTGCCTATATTTTCGTTGGTTCAGACACCCAGTTAGTTGGTCCTAGCTCGTCCATCCCCATTCAGATGGCCCATTCTATAATGGTCCCAAGCGTTATGACTATTCCCACCAGGAATACGATGGCTAGCCAAGCTCCCATTGGCACACCCCTTTCGTCTCGACCTATCCCGTTGCTTCCTCCTGGGTATAATGCCTTGAATACTTCTATCCCTATTCCTACCCAGGTTCCATCCAGAGCTTTTGGAGTTTTTACTCCTCCCGGGTACAACCCTGCTTCCGTTTTCATTCCGACACCTCCCCAGGTTCCCTCCGAAGGGTATTATCCGCCTTTTATTGGAGGGTCTGACCCTAGTGGCTACAATCCAAGTGGAGGCATTACTCAGTCTTTCACGTCTAATTATAAGATTCCTATTTGCAAACAATTTAACCCCGGGGGCCAAAATCAACTTGGAGGTCAAACGCAAATTGGGACACAACCCCCATTTGGAGGATAACCCCCACCTACCCCACCTTATGGATAGAACATATTAGCATCCTTGGCCCAGTATTGGAACTTTCTTAGCCAGGGTAGTCCTCAATCGACTGGGGGGAAACAACCTCAAGTTAGATTTTTCATACCCCCTAGTTCAGGCGAGCCATACCCAAGTCCTTCCAATCCCATTTGGGGTTCAAACGTTCAGTCTAGTCTCCCTTTTCAAGGGAACATCCCTAATCATTACAACCCTATGGGCTACATGCCTCCACACCCTCACCCGAATCTGCTAGGATCTTCACATCACATGCAAACTGCTTACGGTCCTACTGGTATACCGACGAGACTTCCTCTCCAAAGTCACCAGTACCCTCACGTTAATAGATAGTTTCCCTTTTCAACCACTTTGGATCTACCCGACTTGTCTAGAATCTTGAATGACCCTATCCTACATTCTCCTCATTGGCCCATTATACTAGCCAAGTTACTGTCCAATATTCCCAAATTCGACGGTAAATCTGGAGAGGACCCAAACAACCATGTCATGACTTTTCACCTTTGGTGTTTGTCCAACTCTTTGATGGATGACTCTATTCGGTTACGACTCTTCCAACGAACTCTTACAGGTTCGGCTACAAAGTGGTATATAGAATTACCACGAGGCTTCTTCATCGACTTTAATACCCTCACCATGGCTTTCCTTAGACACTACCAGTTGTCGTTCCGTTATGAAACAAGAACCGAGATTTTGAGTTCCTTCAAGCAAAATAAAGCCACTCACATCTCCGATCACATTCATGAGTGGAGACGAAGACAATGTTTGATCAAACTCGATATTCCTGATCATTTATTGGCAGCGTGGTTCATGAAATCATTCGTGAATACAATCTCTCATGACATTGCCATGGGTGGAGTTGTCACAGAAGAATAGGCGATCAACGCTTAGTACCTTGATCTCGTTTATTCACAAACGTGTACTCCTTACGACTTACTCGCTGATGCACCTAGCGCTTCTACCACCGCTACCTCAACTACCCCTTCCGCTTCTCATGCGGTTGATGGTGTGATTGGTACTTTCCATGATCAACCTCATTCTATGCAAGCCTCTCCCACCAATCCCAAGTCTAATGCTTCTAATGTTCAGAGTGCTCTGACTCCTACTCCTTCCACCGACAAAACCTCTGGGTTAAATTTGTTCAATCTATCCCTGCCGGAAATAATAAATCTAAAAAAGGGAAGGGTAAGAACAAGGAGGATAAAAATAACCCGCAATCTGAGAAAACCAAAAGACAACCTGTTGATGATAAGGATAAACGTAAACCGAGATATCCTTGCCTTATCTGTGGTGATGATCACTACATGATATATTGTCCAAGACGTGCTGAGGTCACTAAGTTCCTTCAAAGCACCGCGAAGCCTCCCACACCTGTCGTTTTGTCACAACCTTTACCTTCTCAACAATAGGCCCAATTGGTCATTCATGACCAACCCTCTCCTTCCACCACTTCATACGTCCTTATGTGTATGGGTGATTCAAAAAAGAACAACATTGCTATCACCACTCGGGCCAAAGATTACTCTCCCTCAAAGGAGAAAGTTGACGATATACCACCTTCGTTGGTACAACTGATTCCCTCGACTTCACCTCCCAACAGTCCTCTTCATATTGAACAACCGAGCCTCGATATAGTCCTCTGTCCTCCTCCAAAGGGTGTTGTTCGAAAGTCTGCCTTCAACCCTCATGCGCGTGCTACTCAAAACTACAGTATTGTAGAAGATCTTGCGTAAGCACCCTCCGCGATGTCATCTATGGAAGTCCTTCAAAGTTTCCCCACGCAACGGAAGGCTCTGTTAAAGGCTATTGGTGTAATTGACCCCACAGATACAAATTTGATAATCTTTGACCTAGAAGATCACATTCCAAGGCTACATCCTCAACTAGCGTTTTAGATACAAGTTGTCTTAGAGAACAATAATATTTGTAGAACCATTATTGACGAGGGTGCCTTGGCATGCGTCATGTCTATTACCTGTTGGAAAGCCATCGACTCTCCTCCTCTCACTAAATCACACAACACACTCAAGGCCTTCAATGGCTCTGGTTTTAAACCCTACAGTGTTCTTCCTTCATTGCCTATTACGTTGGAAGGCAAAATGGTCAACGTCGAGGTCGAGGTCTTTGATGTGCCTCTCGATTACAACCTATTACTTGGCCGTAGCTGGATTGATTCCATGCATGCAATTGTGTCCACACTTTTCCACGTGTTACGTTTCCCACACCAAGGAAAGGTGGTCACTGTCGACGAACTGGCCTTTTTTAACTCTGATTCTCGTACTAGCAATGTACCTTTCATTTCGAAGAAACCTCCCGTGTACGAGAATGTCGATGTGGGTCTTCTTAAAGATTCTACTTTGATGGGTACATTCCCAATCCCACCGCCCGACATTCCACCTCCTTTTGTCGCCTCAATCAACATGATTTCTACCTTTGTTTGTGAAACCCCCACGTCTCATGACCCATGGATAGTACCCGACCTTGGTGATTATCTTCACTATGGTGAACAAATGCATTTGAGCCCAGTTGAATCAACTTATCAAGACATTCAATCGGTAACCCCTTCTACCCCCTCTCTTGGTGATTCATCTCCTGATCCGTTTCATGTCACTTTTCCTACGGACAAGATGATTATGTCAATTATGTCCATGGAAGATACCCCATGGGATGATGGGCATCATCATTCCCCACTCTTCCTTGAACATCACACCATAGAGAGTTACCAATGGATTTCGACTTCATCGATCGTTGTTGTCATTTCCTCTATTCCCAAGTCCACCCACAATGTGATTTACGAAGGGAACTTGAGTAATATTTCACCCACTATTCCTCTTGACATATCCATTAAACCTGGAATTGTCGAAAATGTTCATATCAGAGCCGCTTGTTCCAATGATGAAGTCGTCACTTATAAAGCTATTTTTCAGGAATTCTGTGGCGTTTTCGCTTGGAGTTACGAAGAGATGCTGGGTATTGACCCCGATATCGTTGTACACAAAATTAAGACTTATCTGAATGCTAAACCCATTCGGCAGAGACTTCGCTCAATCCACCCCCATAAAGCTGCCGCTATTAAACTCGAAGTTGAAAAAATTCTCAAGGCTGGTTTATCTATCCTGTGGCTCTAACTGATTGGGTATCCAATCTCGTTCCGGTCAATAAAAAACAAGGCACGATCCATGTATGTGTTGATTATAGAGATATTAATAAATCTTGTCCTAAAGACAAGTTTCCAACCCCCTTCGTTGACCAAATCGTCGATGATTGTGCTGGGAGTGAAATCTTCTCATTAAAGGACTATTTCTCCGGCTATAACCACATCAACATTTTACCTGTGGATCAACACAAAACTGCTTTCATTTGTCCTTGGGGTACCTTCGCCTACCAGAAACTTCCTTTCGGTTTAAAGAATGTTGGTGCGACTTTTCAACGTGCCATGTCTTATTCTTTTCATGATATAAAGCACATCACACAACCATATCTCGATGATCTACCATCACATTCCATGCATCACCAAGACCACCTGACCCATCTCCGAGCCATTTTCCTTCGCTGTCGTTACTACCGTATACGTTTAAACCCACACAAATGCATTTTTTGTGTGGAGTCCGGCCAAATTCTGGGTTTCATTGTGTCACGTCTGAGAATTAGGGTGAATCCTATGAAGGTGGAGGCCATCCTTAATTTATCTCCTCCTTCTACCTTACGCCAACTCCAAAGTTTGCAAGGGAAGGCAAAATTTTTGCGTCGATTCATTCCAAACTACGTTGAGTTAACGTTAGGATTTACTCGATTGTTGAAGAAAGGTTCTACATTCGTCTGGGACGAGACTGCAAACAAAGACTTCGAAGCTTTGAAACTTGCCCTTACACTCACACCACTGCTTTTCCCACCAGATTACAGTCAAGATTATTTCCTTTACCTCGTCGCTTCGGACTTTACGATTGCCATGGTTTTAGTCCAAGAAGATGATTCGCACGACGAACATGTAACCTCTTATTTGAGTCGGAGTCTCACAACTACCGAAGCCAAATATTTACATGTGGAAAAACTGGCCTTGGCAGTTGTTCAAGCTGTTCAACATTTTTGTCACTATATCCTATTACTCAAAAACACCGTCATTTCTGCTTGCAACCCTATGAAACATATTCTTACACGCCAATTGTTAGGGGGCAAGTACTCCAAATGGATTTTCATCCTCCAAGAGTTCGAATTAGAGTTTGAACGCGCTAAGTCAAAGAAGTCATTGGTTTTTTCTGAACTGATATGTGACCTTCCCTCCGCTGAGACATAAAATGTGGCAGAGGATTCCCTACTATACGAATCCCTTTTTTTGATCAGTTCTGATGATGCTTGGTATGGATATATCATCATTTATCTCCAGACTCAAAATTTCTGGCCCAACCTCTCTAGTATAGACCGTTGTCGCATACAGTATCAAGCCCGTCAATACATCATTCTCGGTGACACTCTTTACTGCTGTGGTGTTGACTCTATATTCCGACTCTGTCTCACCTTTGATGAGGCTGAGGAAGCTTTGAATGACTGCCACTCTGGAGCATTTGGTGGTCATATGTCTGGGTATGTCACTGCCCAAAAGATCTTACCAGTAGGGTACTTCTGGCCTTCTTTATTTAAAGACTGTATAACTGACATCCAAAAGTGCCATGCTTGTCAAACGTACAATCACAAGATCAAATCTCACCCCGCTCCCTTACACCCTATAGTTTCTGTTGGACCTTTCACTAAATGGGGTATTGATTTCATGACATGTAACCCTCACTCGGTCGGGGGGCATGGATACATTATCGTAGCCATGGATTGATCAGGGGATCAAATTTTGCTCAATTTTCAAAGTGCCCAGAATACGACGAAAACAGTTCCATTGCGTCCGTCTCGTCTTCTTGATTCCGGCGGTATATTTACTTTCTCAAACGGAGTTCGTATGGATAAGATATCGCGATCTGTTTGTCAAGGCAAACATGCAAAAATTTTAGATGCTGACTGTACCTGTTCGTACAGTCCGTACAGTCCGTACGGTCTGACATGGCAGGACCGTACAGACCGTACGATGATGATGTGGCAGATGATGGATGGTTGGTAGATGGCGAATTGGGAGTTGACACGTGTCCTTTGGGTGGCCAATACTAGGAGGACACGTGGCCCAATCCGAGGGTGCCACATGTCACTCACTGGTTGGCTAAGGAGTTCTATGTAAAATATATTGGAGGCCATGGGGTTCGACCCCCAGACCTGTCCTCCACACAATGCCTTTGCAAACTCTGCTAGCCAACATTCCGTCCGATGTTCCTTGTTATGAATGTCAACGCAATTTTATTTAAATTTGGTTGTTGTTTTAAATGGAAAGGGGGGCGGGCCGGGGCTTAGCCCCGGCCCGCGGTCCTTTGCACCATACATACGACCATGCCATATAGAGTTTAACCCCCCGACCATTGGCACGTGGTTTCATTCCACACCACATAACCGTGTATATAATATATGCACGCGGATGTATATAACAATAAACCAAAGTTTTTACCATATATTAAAATGTGGTGCGGTTGTAACATTTGCTCACGGATTTTTGACATGGCCCACGGTTTTACATATGACCCCGAGTTGGAGCACGAGAGTTACACAGTTGGAGCGGTTCAACGGATTAACCACCTATTTGCCAAACTTACGGTCATATGTTTTCATACGCCCAGGTGCCGAGGCAGTTAGGGGCTGGTGCGCCCTTAACCGTCCTACGGTTTGCAACGTTGGCGCGGTTGCGCCCGGTGCTGGGTTTTTGCGCTTAAAAGAGCGTGTGAACCAGGTTCATGAAAGAAGGGTGCGAATTGTAGAACCAGAGACAACAAGCTTGAAGAGGGAGACTTCCAGGAGGCCTAACTTCTTCATTTTTCGACCGATTGAGGTGCCGAAAGAGCCCAGACAGGGGTTTTGGGACACTGGGAAGCCATTGGAGC
>ML804625.1:19587-40293 GCA_009831015.1 Picea engelmannii | reverse complement strand
ACTCCTTTATCAATTGCTGTGCTTATGTGTTTATGTTCAATGTTTATGCTGCTGTCTATGTATAATTTGCATAAGTAATCCTTTAATTTATGTGTTGCAAACTGATCCTTTTGCTTTAAACACATAACATTCACTTGCAATAATTATTCAAGTTTTTTCAAGTCTTCTTCAATTTTTAGATCATGGATTATTTCACAAAATGGGCCAAGGCGATGCCTACATTCGACAATACCGGAAAAACTGCAGCCCTATTCATATTCAATTATATCATCATACGATTTGGAATCCCGCAAGCTATCGTTACTGATCACGGTATCCATTTCCAAAACTTCATGATGTTCAAGCTTACCAAAAAGTTGGTCTTCGACATGAAAACTCAACCCCTTACTATCCATAGGCCAATGGATAAGTTGAAGTGATAAACAAAGTTCTTATCACCATGCTTCGACGGATAATAGGAATTCACAAGACAAGTTGGAACACAATGTTTTTTTTCAGCATTATGGGCATATCGGACATCCGTGAAGTCAGCCATGGGTTTTACACCATTCCAATTAGCGTATGGTATCGAAACTGTTCTGTCGATTGAATGTGAGATACCATCATTGAAACTAGCCGTTGAACTTCTCCCAAACACCTCGGCTGAAGAGGAACGTCTGTTGTATTTGATGCAACTAGACGAAACCCGTCGTGATGCCACCCTAGTTATTGAAACTCAGAAAAAATGCGTTAAAGCCCAATATGACAAACATGTCAAGCCATGCGTTTTCTCTGAGGGTGATCTTGTTCTCCTCTATGAACAAGATCATGCTTTACTAGGGGCCAGGAAATTCGAGGCTATGTGGCGAGGCCCTTATATTGTCAAACGAGTATTAGAGAAGGGAGCCTACAAGTTAGTAGATTACGATGGCATTCCTTTGAGTGAACCCATAAATGGGATTTACTTGAAGAAGTACTATGCTTAGGCTATCTTTGCATGAGTGCTTGTATTTTTATTGTATCATATTATTGCGTGCTACTTTTGTGTGCTTTTTCGTTATTTGGTTTCCACCCCCGACCACTTACCTTGCGTTGTGCTTGGTTTCTAGATGTCGACATCTTCAGTCCCTTACATTGGCTTCGCCGATGGCACTATTCGTAGTACTCAGAACCTAGCTTCTGCTACTTGGGCAATCTATGCACCTATAAATGAACTTATCAGTTTACATGGTGTTTTCCTTGGTCGTGCAACCAATAATATCACAGAGCATAGTGCAATCATCGAATTATTGACCGATGCTATTTCACTTGGGATCCATCACCTGGTTATACGACTTGATTCGCAGCTAGTAGTACTACAGTTAAGTAATTTCTATGCTATCCGAAGTCCTACTTTGTTACAGGTATATCTACGAATTCGCCTCTTGGAACATTATTTTGATTATATTGAGTATTAGGACATTCCTAGATGTCTAAATACATTAACTGATGCATTCGCTAATTATGTGTTAGACAGACATCTGAGACATTTATAAATCCAATCACACATCACATGTTGTATACAAAGAAAAATAAGACGGTAGAAGCCTCATATATATATATATATATATAACGATAATTTCTTTTTACAAAAAGTTTGTTTTTCCGTTCGAAGACCAAAATATCAAAATATGAAGCTCATGGCTTCTACAAAATAGCATCATGGATGCCACTCACGGTAGCATACTACTGCCCGTGCTACCCTACGAAGTAGTCATCTTAGTGAAACAGACATGCCCATAGTATGGCATTGATAACGCCTCATAATCTCCTCAATCGATATGTCCAGGATGTCTGTTGTCAAACCCTCTAAGTTCTGCTCGGCTGCCTCATAATCGCGAGCATCCCATCCTGCCACCACAACTGCTTCCCCTTGTCTCTGGATCAAGGACATGCCCGGAGGCCGGTGTGGCCCTACATCTGCATGGTCAAAATGTTTGATTATTCATTGGATAGAGAGCATATATATAAAAACATCTTATATTCTAAATATTTACAAAAAAACCATAAAAACAAAATGTTTTTCTTACCTAGGTCCCCTCACTGAAAACCCTTAGGTAGAACCAAATCGGGGTCGTTGCGAAAGTCCAACCCGACATACGCGTAATCATCGATCATCAAGATTTGAGGCCTCAACCAATCAAAAAATGCATCGTTGTATTTAATAATGGGGCCCACTACATGCCGTGCCATGAGATCATGCCACCGCTTCATCCATGAATCTCGTGGCGCTGGTATACCCCACTCAACCTGTAGGCGTAAATGAGGGACTCTTTCTAGAAAGAAAGACACCAAAATGGATCCATACCCGAATTGCTTCAGATCCCCGTTCTTGCTCTTGGTTAACTGTGTCTTCATGCTGTGAAGAACACCATCGCACCAGTTGAACACACGAGGTTTTGTGCATTCCATGACATACTGAAAATAAATTTGGAGGGCCATGTGCGGAGATGCACTCCCCACCATCCGTGCGATGGTGAAAAGAATAGTTCGGAGAGTCAAATCCTGAACGCCTCTGATGGCTACCTTGCCTTTGCATCTTTCGGCCTTGGGTTCACAATAACGACGGATGTATTCACTCGTTGGAAGGCCTCCACCCCGACCTCCTGTTAAGGTTGCGTGTGCTCCACGACGGAATAATCCCGTCAAGAAGTAAATGTCTTCGATGTCCAAGGAAAGAACATGGACACCCACATGAAATACCTATTGGTCTACGTCCCACATGTGGACTAGGCTCTCTAGTAGCCTCAGTTGGGCTCTCATGCCCTGGATTTTGAATTTTTTTAATAATCCGCACTGTCGAAGGGCATTAACGGTGCCTGGATCATTAAAGGCCATGAAGTCATCATCCTCGTGTTCTCGTTCTCTCCATTCCAACATTTTGGCAATCAAATACCTGCATGGAGATGAGGAAAGGAAGTTAGCATCTTCAATCGTTGATTTTGAAATTCTTTTTGGACAAACGCATACATAAGTTTTTGGGTTTTCGACCGCCGTAGACAAGTTTTTAGTATAGTGCGGGGTTTCTGCAGGTCCCAATACTAGTCACCTACGGCAGCCCCAACGCGAGCCTACCGGCCCAAAAACTCATCTAAAAACTACCTTTAAACCAAAATAAATGAATTTCAATCCACTAAAAAAGAAGAGGATGACCAACTTACCATGTTGATGGAGACCATTTGCTGAATGATCGCCTGTACTTCTCGCAATCGACAACCGAAATATGAGGTGAAAACAGAGTTTCTAGACAAACTTTGAATGAAATTAAAATGAAATAACAATAAGAGGTCTTATCCCCTTTTATTTCCCTTTTTGCTTTTTCTTATAATATTTTATATTATTTTAATGCATTTTATCATAACCTAATGGTCTAATGGTTGTGTGAGTCTATTATTTCTCGCAGATGTGAAGACCAAGGCCCTGAACAATTGCGTATGGATGCTTTTTCTTGATCCACTTTTTTGTTTTTTTACATATATCAACACTTTTTTGGGTTTGTCAGAAAAACCTCGAGCCTAGTCTTTGTTCGTTCTTGAGCTAGAAAATCGATGAGAATGCAACCGAGTATACTTTTGTCATTTTTTTGTACTCGTCATGGAAACACGAAAAATGAAACTCATGGAGTACCCTTTAAGTTCTTTTCACACTCTGTAAAAATGAAAAGATTACCGAGCGACCTTGTTCTTTTCACGCTCGTAAAAGTATTTGAAGAAAACGTTCGATGGGCGATAGTTTATCACTTTTTCGGTCTCATCGAACTACTTTTCGAAAAAGGAACTGGGAGAGTTCTCTTTAAGTGTTTTTCAGACTCTCAAAATATGAAAAACCCCCGAGTTTTCTATCTTTGGACTCGCTAAACAAACATCGAAAGACCCACATGGGACCGAACCACTCCTTCTTAAGGTTTGTTAAACATACTCCGAGGGACTCGTCTGAAGGATGAGATTACATTAACAAGCATATGTTATCCTCCTCAATCTTGCGTAAAAATAAATAGGTACTCGCCATAAATGGTGGGGGAAAATTTGGGAAAGGGATATGTCTCTGTATTTGTGTTAGTGGCAGTAAGCATCGCTCTTGAACATGAAACCCCCTTCATCATTTGAATCTAGGTTGGGAAATCCATTTGTCTCTCATTTGACTTTCTACAAGTTTATATCTTGGGTCATTTTAGAGTCAATGCTGCCAAGACTAGTGTCGTGTCATTCATATGTTCAAGAGGAGTCCAACCAAGCCCTTTATTGAGTCGTCCATTTGTAGTTGACAATTCCTACCATGTCGGCCTTCCCTGTGTCAGTTTCAAATCATGTTCGTACTTTTCTCTACCCTAAATCTGTTACTTATTTCGTGTGATTGATGGGGGATACATCAAGGCTCTCCTGTGATGAGTCTTTTCTTGTCGACTCCAATTCATTATCCAGGAAAAAGACTTAGAAATCACTTAGTACCTTGGAGCCTGCATGCCTTAATGGCAGGTTTCTTCGCTCTTGACAGTGGATTCACATCATTGGTCTCTGATCGAGAGATTCCATCGAGTGTTCGACTTGAACTCATTTATTCACATTCACTGGATTGTACTAGCGTACCTTGAGAGTCATTGACATCAATGGTGATTTCTCTTGCACTTGTTAATGATTTTCATTAATGATCGATAATCAAGTGGTTTCTACCATGTTCGACTTCAACACTTGTAATCACATGGCTAGATTCGTACTAGCGGATGACGGGATTGAAGATCCTGGATCTCATCATTCTTGGTCCAGGTTGCGATGGAGTATTTGTGATTTGTATTGACACGTAGATCCACTTTGTATGTCTTGTGGCTATGTCTGAATCTGAGCTTTCTAATAAGTAGATCCGCAATGTATTCTTGGTGGCTATGTAGAATCTTGATGACATGGATCCACAGTGTATAATTGGTGGCCATGACTTACATTTATGGTTTCAATCATTTGAAGTATGAACATGGGAATGCCTACCTTAGACATAGTATAATATTGTGCAGATGCTTGATTGTTTGAAAGTTCCCGATTGGTGCGTTCCTTGTTCCCGACACACACACACACATTTTTACAAAGTATTTTGGCTATCACAAGTTCCAGCCTCATACTTTGGGGGGAATTCTGCTACACATTATTTTGGTCACCTTGATGATGATTCTACAAGCATGTGTTCAGGCTCTCAAAATAATCTTTTGCCTGAGAAAAGTAACTGCTTTCTTCCCCTACAAGACTGATTTTTGGAAAGATGCCGCAGGCTGCATGTATTACACAGTGCAGAAATCCTTAATTTCCACAGGCTGCTCTATAGCTGGCCCGCGGGATTTCCGCAGGCTGTTGTATAGGCAGGGTGCAGCGACATTTGAAGGCTAAAAAAAGAAAGAGGTTCACGAAGTTTCTAGAAGGAGAATCTTCTAGAATGTGAGGTGGCATCCATATGGTTGTGATCCTACTAGTTTCTATGATTTGGTGGGTTCATCCTCATCCTTTTAACCACTTCACTTTCTCCTATATAATCATGGGTTTCTCATGGAAAAGGTTAAGCAATATTAAGCAGAGAATTGATGAAAGAATAGGGTGAAGACTGTGTGAAGAATCTTGTTTCAAGTGATGCTTGAGGCCTCCATTTGTCCATCAAGATTTTGTGGATTATCTTCATGTGAATTTCGGAGCAAGTGTATGTGTGTGTTGGAAAGAATAACCACTAAAAGGGAACTTGCAACATCAAGACAATTCGGTTGTATCTTCTACTTTTCATTAATATAATACGGTGGCATGTCTCTTTCCCATAAAATCATTAGTATTTTATTACATGATTCCTTGATCACATGTTTAGGTTGTCATTGAATTCTACTATTGCTGCTTTCACATTGGTTGGTTTGTGTCATTATAGATATGATTTCACAGGAGCACTGAAGTGAAGCAGGGACAACAAAGATATAAGGAAGTGATTCATAAGGTATGTCATCCATTCCTTCTTTGGTAGTAAACTCAATGATTACGGCTTAGGGAAAGTGTCATGTTCCATCTCGTTTTGTTCTAGATCCAGGTGGATCTAGGGGGATTAGTTTATGTCCGCATTTACCGATTTACCCAATAACACCCATACTCCCACACTATTGGTTGGTATTTATTAGATTAACACATATCACAAGCACTTCTCTTTATCTATATTGTGGTGTTTCTTTGTTCTTATACCTCCATTCACCCACCCTTGAGGAGATTACCATTCATGACCCTACCCATGTTCACTTCTATTTGTAGTTTTCACCTTCAACATTAAATTGATTTGGTTTCTTACGGGGGCATTTATCTCCTTTTTCCCCTTTTTTTGTCCATTTGGATCCTCTCTCAGGATTCCTTTTGTTTATTGTATCTCTTGAGACAGTGGTTATATCCTTTGGTGGGACCCTCATCCCTTCAAAATGATATTTCTCATCCTCTTGGCACCCCTTTGGAAATACTAGGAAAGTCTTGTGCTTCTTCAACACATAGTTTAGTTGTGGCACCATCCCTTTGTTGCCCCTGTTAAAAGTGTTGACTCAAATTTTCGTCACCTATATTAAAATCCCACAAATTATTGTGAAGACTATTATTTATGACTACTAAATAACTAATAGGTGGGGTTCCCTCTTATAATAAAACTCAAAATCACTTACTTTCAATTATTTTCTCAGTATTTATACACTTCTGTTTCAAAGACAAGATCATTTGCTATGAAGATCCTTGGACTGTTGATATAAGTTAGTTTTGATTTCCTTGCAAATTCACCTAGTAATCAAAGAAGTCTTAGATATGCCTTGTCACGAATACAAAATGAGTTTTTATACTCATGCAATTGAAACAAGTCCTGCATGGCAGCGTAGTCCCTACCTAAAAGTTAATTTACCTGAAAAATTAAAAGTTGAGTTAATTAAAAGTAAATTAAAAGTTAATTTACCCGGAACAACTTAATTGTTGGTACAATTATTTGGTGATACCATCTTGGATACAACTCGTAGAAATCAATGTGAAGAGAGTTGAACCAAGAAGATGGAAGATTGTAGAATGAAATGCACATATAAAAATATAGTAGAATAAAATAGATGTGACATGGTGAGCGGGTTGGTGGACTTGCAGGTTGGCAGGCTCACGACTTCACATTTATAGTCATGCTTATGTATCACGAGTCCGACCGACCGCTTCCTCACTCCATACTTGTGTACAAATAGAATAAATTACATTAGTGAATAATTTTTGAAATTATTTTTTTGTCTCCACTTGTCAAACAAATGAAATAACTAATTTTAAAAAACTAAATCTGTGTCTCCACTTTAAAAATATTTAATTTTTTAAATGTCATTGTTATAACTTTTTTAAGGCTAACCATTTGTCTTGTATGCATTTCTTTTCCATATTTATAAAATAATCATAAAAAAATAGATTAGATGATATTATTGGGACCATTCTTTTCTGGTTTAAGTATGAGTCTTGTTTGCATAGCTTTATCATCTTTTGAAGATAATCAAACTATTATTTTAACATGGCATGCTTTTGAAAGTTCCACCCCTAGCTTTATAAGATGATAAATACACATAAAACTATATATATTAAGCTATTGCACCAAAGGAAATGAAATGCACGTATAAAAATATAGTAGAATAAAATAGATGTGACACGGTGAGCGGGTTGGCGGACTCGCGGGTTCACATTTATAGTCATGCTTATGTATCACGAGTTCGACTGAAAGCAACATGAGATTTAGTAATTTATATAATATTATAACATTGTACCAAGATTTATAGTAATTTATATAATGCTATAACACTTTTTACTTAAAGAATAGTATAAACAATAATTTAAATTTTATTCAATATTATTTTTAATGTAAATTTGGAATTTTGATTTTGTTTATGATAATAAAGGTTTGTACCTAAAAATTGATCATTCTTGAGTCTAGAGTTAAAATGGATATATACTTGTATATACTATTTTATATTAATATTAATAAATAAACTATAAAGTAAAATTAATGATATCTATCCTATAATATTAATATTAAATATAGTATTCATTATTAATATTGTGATAATGTTTTGTTAATTTTATTAAATTAATTATTCATATTTATTTTTCATTTTTCATGTCCCATCTGTTACATGATATACATCTTGCATCCAACACTTCTGTCATATACATTTTGCACCCAACATATACTTATAAAAATATAGTAGAATAAAATAGATGTGACACGGTGAGCGCCTAAACAAAATTTTATTCAATATTATTTTTAATGTAAATTTGGAATTTGGAATTTTGATTTTGTTTATGATAATAAAGGTTTGTACCTAGAAATTGATCCTTCTTGACTCTAGAGTTAAAATGGATATATACTTGTATATACTATTTTATATTAATATTAATAAATAAACTATAAAGTAAAATTAATGATATTTATCCTATAATATTAATATTAAATATAGTATTCATTATTAATATTGTGATAATGTTTTGTTAAATTTTATTCAATTAATTATTCATATTTATTTTTATTTTTCATTTTTCATGTCCTACCGCAACATGAGATTTAGTAATTTATAGAATATTATAACATTGTACCAAGATTTATAGTAATTTATATAATGCTATAACACTTTTTACTTAAAGAATAATATAAACAATTATTTATATTTTATTCAATATTATTTTTAATGTTTTTGAATGTAAATTTGGAATTTTGAAATTTTGATTTTGTTTATGATAATAAAGGTTTGTATCTAGAAATTGATCCTTCTTGACTCCGGAGTTAAAATAGATATATACTATTTTATATTAATATTAATAAATAAACTATAAAGTAAAATTAATGGTATCTATCCTATAATATTAATATTAAACATCGTATTCATTATTAATATTGTGATAATGTTTTGTTAAATATTTTTCAATTAATTATTCATAAAATATAGTAGAATAAAATAGATGTGACATGGTGAGCGGGTTGGCGGACTAGCGGGTTCACATTTATAGTCATGCTTATGTATCACTAGTCACATTGACGACAACATGAGATTTAGTAATTTATAGAATATTATAACAATGTACCAAGATTTATAGTAATTTATATAATGCTATAACACTTTTTACTTAAAGAATAGTATAAACAATTATTTAAATTTTATTCAATATTATTTTTAATGTTTTTAAATGTAAATTTGGAATTTTGGAATTTTGATTTTGTTTATGATAATAAAAGTTTGTACCTAGAAAATGATCACTTTTGACTCTAGAGTTAAAATGGATATATACTTGTATGTATTATTTTATATTAATATCAATAAATAAACTATAAAGTAAAATTAATGATATTTATTCTATAATATTAATATTAAATATCGTATTCATTATTAATATTGTGATAATGTTTTGTTAAATTTTATTCATTTAATTATTCATATTTATTTTTATTTTTCATTTTTCATGTCTTGTTTTGTGATATACATCTTGCACCCAACACTTCCATCATATACATTTTGCACCCAACAATTCCGTCATATACATATAAAAATATAGTAGAATAAAATAGATGTGAGGGTTCACATTTATAGTCATGCTTATGTATCACGAGTCTGACGGACCGCAACATGAGATTTAGTAATTTATAGAATATTATAACATTGTACCAAGATTTATAGTAATTTATAGAATATTATAACATTGTACCAAGATTTATAGTAATTTATATAATGCTATAACACTTTTTACTTAAAGAATAGTATAAACAATTATTTAAATTTTGCCTCGGATGGGGTGACACGATGCACAACACCGCCACCTGGTACAACGCCCAACCTCATATTAAATGTGGCAGGCCACTCCCCATCTATTCAACATTAATGATGGGAGCAGGCCATTACAGCTAACCTCCGGGTAAGCGACCTCTCCCTCGCGGGAAAGGGTCGACCCTGCAAGCATTTACTATGGAAGATTTAATGCGGAGCCATGTCCTGCCGTCCCACAAGCTTGTGAAAGTGAGGAGGCATGGTCACATTCAACTCATTCTTGCTCTGCAACTTTCTGCCATTTGTGAGCTCTTGTGCATTTTTTTCTGCATCCTTTCGACTTTTCTGAGCCTTGGTGCGTTTGATACCCACTCCTTCACTATGATGCCTAGGGAGCAAGGTAAACCTTGTCGTGGGTCGGCTTGGTACACCCACGCTACTCAACGACAAAGGAGACAATAATTGGAAAGAGCACTCTCGCTGGCCAACTCCATTCTTCGTCAGAGAGCACAGGCAACCCGTCTCTCACTCTGGGCTTATGCAGATGAGTTTGCGATGGAGGAGCGCACTTAGACCCCTCCAGAACAACTCTCACTCTCAGATAATTGGCAACCCACAAGCACTATGCGGGAAGAAAATACTCCGACTGCACTTGAAACTCAAGTTGGAAGCAGCATGATGGGGAGGCTTGGTGATGAATTCCCAACCTGTTATGTCGAGGAAGTGCCTTACACGGAAAACACTCCGACTTCCCTGGAACCTCAAGCAAGAGGCAACATGAGGGGGGGGGGGGCGCTCTGTGAGGAATTCCCAACGTGTTATGTTGAGGAAGTGCCTTACATGGATTTGGTCTCGCACCTGCACGATAATTGATCACCATGAAGACATAGCAACCATGGACAAGGGTGTGGGAAACGCAGGCACAAAGGCGGTTACTCCAGGCGAGGCAACAACAATGGAAACGAAGGTCACTCTGGGCGAGGGTGACGAAACCCCAATGCCACCTTCCAACCGAGCCATGCATGGGCATACTGGTGCCCCGCCACAGATGGCGAAACAATCTTTTGTTTTTTATCCAACAGGAACATATAAGCCCCAAGTTGTGCTGGTTTTCGGTAAAATGGCGGCACACTTGGTGGCTGTAGCACTATTGTATCTTTTTGTTAATATAATATAGCAAGCAACACTCTTTTATACTTACAATAATAATAATAAAAAAACAATTATTTAAATTTTATTCAATATTATTTTCAATGTTTTAAAATGTAAATTTGGAATTTTGGGATTTTGATTTTGTTTATGATAATAAAGGTTTGTAGCTAGAAATTGATCCTTCTTGACTCTATAGTTAAAATGGATATATACTTGTATATACTATTTTATATTAATATTCATAAATAAACTATAAAGTTAAATTAATGATATATATCCTATAATATTAATATTAAATATCTTATTCATTATTAATATGTGATAATGTTTTGTTAAATTTTATTCAATTAATTATTCATATTTATTTTTATTTTTCATTTTTCATGTCCCGCCTGTTCCATGATATACATCTTGCACCCAACACTTCCGTCATATACATTTTGCTTCCAAAAATTCCGTGATACACATTTTGCAGACAACACTTCCGTCATTTGCAATTCGATCCCAGACCACTGGAACTCGCAAGCTTCACTATACTCGAACTGCCCAAATTCACTACAGACAAGATTGTAGCCTGTTAAGTAAACATTTAAGGCTGTGAGACATGTTAGGTAAACATTTAAGGCTGTCATAACCGTCCAAGGGCCTCAGGATGTGTAAATGTTTAAGTACTTAATAATAATAAAAAATAATAATAATAATAATAACAATAGTACAACAAACATAAAAATATTTATAATTAACAAAACTTAGGATAAATTTAGCTAGCAGAAAATGCTAAGACAAACATTTGAACTAATGCTAGCATTAATCCACCTTCGAGCAATGCATAAGAAAATACATGATTCAGAAAGACCGTATATGATCAAAAACTTTGGATATGCTAACATATAAAACATTGGGAATAGCAAAGCCGGCAATAAGACCTCCAATCTGTTATCCAATTAGATCATGACATATATGGTACTTTTTATTATACAAAAATCAATGTTTTTAGTTCCCTAGATCCAGTAATAGATATTATGCAAATATTTGTGGTCAAAGGACAAACTAATATGAAGTCAACGAATTATCGATCGCTATAGTCCCTCTACGCCTTCGACAGGGACTGATAAATACAAGTGCTACATTGTTCTCTCATGCATTAAAAAACAATCATGCCATTATTGTCATGGCATACTTCTCATAAGTTTTATGGTTCTAATCTTCAAAAGTTCTTTTATTGAAATAAACTTATGAACGAGCAAGATATAAGTTGAAAGGTTGCAATGGTGGATATGAAACCTATGGTTTGCATACAAGATTATATGTTAAAATCTTGGGACAATGGTAATGTTGTATATGGCGCATGGTTGAAGTTGTAAAAGGTGATTTGTAGGTTATTATTGCATGGTATAAATTTTGATGGACCCATACGATATGATGGTCACACATTCCATGTAGTGTTTGACAATGATGGTAATCTTTGCATAGGGATTTTGTTAGTTACATGATGTGACAATGCAAGATTTTTTTCATTTATGTGATGATGTGGTGTGTGTGTTGATGATCACCTAGCTTGGGTTTTGAACTCGTGATTGGTTATGGAATTTGGTAGAGGTGGAATATGAGTTTCATGTTTTTATTTGTAGTGAGTAGCGAAGTTGGCCATGCATTGATTTAGACAAGATGTGGGCATTTATTCCATAGCCCCAAATCCATCACCTTGCTATCTTGTGGTTTTTTCGAGTTTTCATTTCATTTTGCTGTTGTGGAGAGAACTTAACACTTTGGTTGCTGAGAAACCCTCATTTTCAGTAGTTGTTGTAACTGTTTTGGGCTCTTGGCATTAGTATAAAATCACACCGAGACAAGGTATGAGTTCACAACTGATTTTACATCTTTTACACTATATTTGTCTTTATACTGGTTGCGTTTGGCTCTGTCTTGTGTGCTGTGCACATGTAAATGTTTTTCTCTCCCTCTCTCTGTCACTTTCGAAAGAAAAATTAAAGGAAATGTATTTTGGTTGAAGACTTTGGAGATGTATTTTCTATATTCATGCTACCACTTTCTATTTGTTCTTCACTGATTCAATAAGTAAAGGTAAATAAGTTATGGGTTTTCTTCGTTGGTTTGTATGGATGTGAAACTTATCTTAAAGATTAGTTTCTCCTTATTGGTTATGTCTTCTGTGATTGAATTCATGAAAGAACATAATTTTCTTAGTTCGGCTCAGATAATGAATATGAGTCTTTTGACAAGGGCATAATAAATCCTGTATAGATTTTTGGCTACAACTCAGGTTATGAAAAGCCACCGTCTCCATATCAAAACCCTTAAAACTTGATCTGGGTTTTCATTTCCTTTCTTAAACTAAGAATATTAAGTTAAGAATATTTATGGTTGGAAAATATTTGACTATGTTTCTATTGGTATCCAAATTCAGAACTTGAACTCGGGTCTATAATTATTTAGTAGTTGAACTTTTACTATTTAGTTCACTCTTTGAGCTCTGTCTCCTTAGTTTTAATCTAATAAGCAAAGTGTCTCTGAACCCGAGACAAACAAATTTTATACAAGTGGGACATGGCTTGACCCTCATGTCAAATTTGGCTATTTATGTAGCAATGGTTTCAATTTGGGCCGAGTTAAGTTGATTTGTGAAATCATTCAAGTTTGTGTTGTTATACTTGGTTGGAAATTTTGTATTTTCATTGAATAATTTAACAAAGGGAAGGTTATAAACCCATATTTTCTTAGTCTAAGCAAATCCAGACCTTTCTTGAACTAAATATTCTTTGAAGTTATTGTTGGGAGAAGATATATATACATATGGCCAATGCAATTAAGAAGACAAAGCCCATAGTTCATAAAAGTTATGTTTACATCGAGCATTATTTTGCTAGTTCTCAAGAAGTATTTGAGTGAAAGGATGTGGAGTTTAAAGAAAATAAAAGCCAATATTTAATTTCATTATGCATGGATTCTGTTTAATTTGATTTGAACATTTTGTTTAAAAGGTATATCAAATATACCACTGATATTTTGATAATGACATAACTCAACAATGTGTGTTAAAATGGTATGGATGTTGATTAAAGCTACAAGTTGACAACCAAATGTTAATTATATAGACCTCATTTACCCCATCATATATGACATTTTACTAAATTACACTCCCAAGTCCTAGTCATAAAATCCTTTTTTCCATTTTACTCCCTGTCTGTATAATTTACAGAATAAATTTCAGTTTGAACGAACACCAATAATCAATAGAGATGAAAGGTTATTCACAACTTGTTTATATGGATAGAAAAAGTTCAAAATTTGATTGGTTATGAAGGAATGTATAGGCAATTGCTCAATATTTTGAACTTGAACAATCCATTATGTAATTCCTGTCATAATTCATTTTTCACAAATTACTCCCACTCATACAAAAGAAATTCTCCATATACTTCCCTGTTCACATTTATAAAAGTGAAATGACCCATACATAATTGAAGTTCTCAGGACACAGTTTGAATGATAAATTAAATGTGTGTGCAAAAGTTCTTTTTCTTTTCCCTTGATTCACTTTTCCTATTCATCTCCCTTTTTATGTTGCATGGTTATGTCATTTCAGAGCCAAATTTTGTAAAGTTGACAAATAGTATTTGATCTCTTATATGTTATGTCTTATATACTTGCTAATCTGGATGATATAAATGAAATTTTTAGCAGAGGAAGTAATCAGTCTGGAAATAGAGGAAATAAATTAATAGAGGAAGAAGGCCAAATGCATTTTGGCAAAAAGGGAGGAACAAGAGGATGAGCTTCTCTATACATTTTGATGCAAAATATGACAAGTTTAATTGGTTGGTACAGAATAGTTACTTGAATCTTGTAGGGCACTTGGATTTTCACCCCCTCATCCACCATCCATTCCTCCTATTCAACCTAATGACCTTTAGCCTTACCCAAGTATCTTAGACATTCCTGATCAACCTCATGTACAAATCCAATCTCCAGTAAATGATGGTTGGAATGATCCACCAGTTAATCCTCCATCTGGTACTAGTCACTAGCCAACTATGTCTTTACCACTTCCCCCTCCACCTCTTGTACCACCAGTTCAACCAGTTTCCTCTGTGGCTTCACATGCACACTCACCTCAGCTTCCTAAAAATATAAAGCCTTGGCTATTGAACCTGGATCAAGTAAGAAACAAAAACCTACTATTTCAGTTAGTTATGATTCCTCTGAAAAAACAACCTACACCATTAAATCCTTTCCTCCGAGACTCGAAGACAATGTAAGAATAATTATATTTAATGACATGCATTTGAAAGTCCCCATTAGTGAAGAAAATAAATCTGCAGGTGCAAATTTAATCAAGGACATGCCAACAATGTTAGAGGGCAATGCACAGAGGCAGAGAACCTTGCACCAAAAATATGACTTTTAGTTTATTTATTTTTGTCATGGTGGCATCTTTTGACTTTTCAGAGACTTATCTTTTGGACAACTGATATTACTATTATTATTTTGAGAAAACATGAATCATGCTATATAAGTTTTGGGAGATACAAGTGTTTATTTATTATGGTGCATGATTATTACAACTACAATTTTATTTATTTATTTGTGATGTTATGTGCATAAAGTATGATAATCGTTATGGAGAAACAAGGGAATGATTAAAAAGTTTAAAGACATAAGAAAAGAGCGGACCCCACCTATTTAGTTATTATTTATTTATTAAATATCCTTATCAACAAAGTTAGTTTTCCTATTTCTTAAATAAAGTTATTTAACTTTAGTAACTAAAAGTAGTTCAACTACTCGAAGACCTACCTTTTACAAGATAAAAGGAAGAGCCAAAGGACAAAGAAAGCATGAGGAATTAGAGAGAAACACTTTTGATAAAGTTCACTCTTGTTCCATATTGAGATGTCTGAATTTCATCATTCTATTTTTTGAGTTTCTTAAAAAGGCGTAATCCTCTTGTTGACAACAAGATCTTTCTAAAGGTGGAAAAAAGAAAGGACTAGGAAGCATTGATTTTTAACGTGCTTCAGAAGGTCATTCAATTCTCTTGATAGTATGTGTAGTTTTATTAGAAATTTTGAATTAAGTTTCAGTTCCGATTAATATTATTTTGCAGAGTCAAGACTTGGTTGATCCAATGTATACAATATTGGTCATTTTATTTCAGACACCGGTTGTTTATGTATGACGCTGAAGTTGGTTTTAGACTTATAAGTTTGATCTTGTTCCTCGCCCTCGCAGGGGTTTAAAATGATGCATTCTTGTTGTAACTCATAAAATATTTTATCAATAAAAATCTGGTTTTTCTCAATTGAGACTTGTGTATTTCTGATTTTCAGATTGTTATGTTCTTTACTTCATTTATTTTAATTCTTACGGTAATCATCTTCATATAAATTTTTACATTTTATTTTGTTGATACTGAGAGGGGGGTGAATCAGTATCAAGTACAATTTAAAACCTTTCTCAACTTATAATTAAACCATTCAATTATATCCAATGAGCAATGAACAATAGTATAAGAGTTACACCAATACACCACAATACACCATGCACAATATATGAGAAATAATCAATAGTTATTGTTGAAGGGAAGTAATGACTTCCAAAGGTAGCTACAACTTCCAAATGTAAAGGGAGGGATAAACCTCAAAGAGGAAGATACAATCCTCCAATATCAAGAGAGAGTTGAACTCTCCATCCTTGCCCCTTCTTTCCACCCAAGAATATACGAGAGATAATAAAACTTCACATTAAATCATCACCATCAACCAACCATCATATAGAACCTGATAATGCTGTCTAAGACTTCTTCAATTTCTACAATTATTCAATTCTTGGAATACTCTGATCCTGTAGATAATATTATTCAATTTATTCTCTAAAACTTCTCCAAGTTTCACTCCTTGAATCCTTCCCAAAAATAAGTTATAGAGAGAATGGTAGGCCTTGTTCAATTCTGGTTTATTCAGGAGACTGAAATTGTACAGAATGCCCTGCACTCAATATTTAACATCTGATTCTGAAACTCACACACAAGAAACTATATTCTGTACTCTTTCCAATGCAATTTGTCCCACATCATTTGGATTCTCTATGAAGAAGTTATGACTGGTTTACCTGGAACACCTTAGAACACATCACCAAAAGACTTCATCCTCCCTTGAAATCCGACCTTCTTTACTTCTGATTTCCTCTAAAATTTGACTTGTGTATCAAATGAATGTATAATAATATTTATTTATACCATTTATGTCACTTTCTTTTAACATTAGGGCCGACCTGACACTTTCTTATTTTGTAATTCTTTTCTTTAATTATCTTCCGGGCCTACATGTGCTTCCTTCTTCAATTCACTTTGTCATCTTCAAAAATTCATTTCTCCTCAACCATGAGGATCCATGTGACATGCCACATACCATCGGAAACAACATGATGTATACTATCCAGCCATGGGTGTTGTATCTGCATGTGCATTTTCCTTCATGTCCAAATACCTTCATTAATCTTGCGGTCCAAAACCCATGACTAGGGTTGACATCAATGACAATAACCAATCTTCCAACATATTTAAGCTAAAACACAAAACATTAAAATAGCATCAGGTCGAAGATCATATTTCTTGAGGATTGACTGATATTTTTGCAAGGCTATAAACCTAGGGTAATATTCCTGCATATTTTACCTTATCCTAGTAAGATTAAAAAATGTTTGAGAGATGACTTTCCATTCCTCGCATCAACAAAGAGCATCTACAACCAGTCACCCTCGTGTCTCATGGAGTCTTCTTAGTTCCTCTTGAGTGCTATTAGAGTTTACTCTTGCCTCCATGAGTTTTACCCATCCAAGGTTGTTGATTATTTACCTCCAGTCATCCCCTTAGTTTATTGATTTGTTCTTGAACAATTTTTTTCGTAGTAATCGACCATGCCATGTGGAATGTTTTCTGTCACTGTAGGCTCAACCTTGCCTTTATGCTATGAATAGGGGAAGTCTTGAGTCCGTATCCCTTTTCCTTATTGTTATCCCTTGATGTTAGTCTTTATCAATTGATCTATGCTTTCTACCTCATGCTAGTTTTCAAGGATCCCTTCATCATTTAACTCTAGAAGGCCTTCCCCTATCAACTTCAACACTTGTATTCTAGGGGTTTGGCTTAGAGAATAGTCTACCTTGGTCCCATATTTTTCATTGGTGGGTGCCTCAGGCCAACCAGGGAGAATCCTCACTGCTTTTGACTTGGTAGTTTCTCACATGCTCGACTCCAACTCATTATCTCACCATTTAGATTTGTGAATTTGATGTTCAATGGTTTAATTGATTGTCCCAGTTTTCTGAACATGTATGAGTTGTATCATCCCTCAGGAGGGTATTTCCTTTTAGAAATCTCCCGACATGTTCTGTCCACAACACTTGTTTTTAGAGATATAAATCCAGTTGTTGTACTTTGGAGGCTGGGTCTTAGGATTTCCTCCTATTCCTAGGTGCCAATGAACTTCCCCCTATTAACACCATCACCTTGATTCTAGAGGTTAATCTTATGTACCTTGGTCCCGTTTTATTTATTGATGGGTTAACTTGGACCAAGATGAGATAATCCTCATTTCTCTCAAACCTGGTGGGATTTCATGTGCTTGACTCCATCTCATTCCCACATATTTGAGATTCATAAATTTCTTTGAATGATCCATCCACAATTGCAATTCATTGGATTTTATTGGCTTAATTCATCCATTCTTAGAGCCCTTGGTTTGAGCTTCCTTCCTTCTAGCCCATTTCAAATCTTTAGAGCCCCTTTGCTATTTAGCAAGGATTCTTTGGTAGTTTCACTCCCAACCAAGGGGGATATCAATTACTATATATCCATATTAGTTGCAGTCATTGTGTTTCTATGTTGGATCTGACCCTCTTTATCCAGGCATGCATATGTAGGACTGCTTGTCTCATTGTCTTGTACTATGTCATCTCTTCACCAAGATCATATTGTATTGTATTGAGACCCCATTTTGTCTCATTATCCTGGCCCATTTCTTCCATGGCACACCATTGTATCATTGCTAGAAGATATCTCAATGAGTATGGGTATTCCTACCTCTTCCCTCTTGAGATATTGTATGCATATTACCTTTTGACTTGTTGTTGTTAGATGGTTCTCCATGGCCCTTCTGTGGGCAGTCCTCCTTTCTTGTACACTCCTCTTCCTCCTTGGTCTTCTCTACTTGGATAAATAAATTGTGATGTATTTCAATTGTACAATTTTCTCCTAACCTCACACATTAGGTGGCAATATATTATCACCTATAACCCGCTCACTTTCAACATTTCTAGCAGTCTTACTAAGATATACTAGTATTGGCATGTTTAACCTCCATTTCATCAGTTTCTTCACCATTTTTTTCAACATTATATGACCTCCAAAAACTGTAGAGTCAAACCTCAACTTTGACCAAAAAGGGCCAATGCTGTTATTGTTAGAATATAAAGGATTGTGTGCTCGTTTTACCACGACGATACCCTCGTCTCCCAACCACAGGCTGAAGCCTCCCTCCGAGCACCTTGACCTTGACCGAGAAGAGAATTCTAGCTACAATCTATAGCCAAGAGAGGCTAAATGCACCAAGCAAAAGAACAGAAACAAAACTGAACAGATGATCCCACCCAGAACTAGCGCACCACTTTCCCCAGAGACCTGCGCACAAAACTGCCAACTGCAGTGCGCACAACTGGCTCTGTAATTCTGAGAGTGTGTAATAATGAAACTGACACCCTATATTTATAGTGGACTGGTCAGTCTAACTGTGGCCGACCTGACCAGTCTAACTGGGCCAACTTCTCTTTCTGGGCATCAATAAATTCAATACAAATATATTTGTTCAGCCGACAACCTGTCTAGGGTTTTCTTCAATTCTTTGCTTCCTTCCGGAGGATTCTAATCTCGTCATAGGTCATCATAGGGGTCCATACCTCCTGAAGCTACCATAATATTAACACTCCCTCCTAGCTAGGGAGGTATGGTCTTGGGCACAACAGACCATTCGACTGGTAGCACCATGAGCACCTGTCATTATTATCCGACTGGATAATCTCCTATGACAACTGGTATAATATCAATTTATAGAACACACCTGTGTCTATTCCAGTAGTACACAACTACTCAGACTTTGTGAAACACATTCACAAACCGTCCTTCATAAAAAATAACAACCTGCATATAAACAATGTTATGATAAAACCGTATCATTTGGGCCAATCTTTCACTCACGTCTGTGAGTTCTGAAAGAATGTCTTGCCACCACAGTAGTCTTCATCTGCATAAAAACAATGTTATGATAAAAACTGAAACATCTGGGCCAATCTTTCACTCACGTTTGTGAGATCTGAAAGAGTGTCTACCCTCAGTATATAATATCAACAACAATCATCTGGGCCAATATTTCACTCACATTTGTGAGATTTGAAAGAATGTCTGCCCTCAACATAGAATATCAATAATAGGCTATCTGCCCCATTCTTCCCAACCAAGGAAGAAGGATTGTTTCTGATTTCTGAACCTGGACAATTTCCCACCCTGGGCCATTCTTCCGACACTAAACAAAGTGTAACCTGGAGAGAATGAGTCTGCCCTTGAGAAATGCTTGGACCATTCCTTACCCTAGGCCATTCCTCCGACACTAAACAAAGTGTAACCTGGAGGGAATGAGTCTGCCCTAAGGAATGACTGTCCTGGACTATTCCCCACCCCGGGCCATTCCTCCGACACCAAA
>ML804625.1:0-19487 GCA_009831015.1 Picea engelmannii | reverse complement strand
TTGATTTGGTCACCTTTAGCGACTATTTTGATGAGTCCCATGTCAAGGGAGTTTAACCACTGTTTTCCCTATAAAATCTTTGAGGCCTCTACATTCATCATCCATTCATTCATAGTAAGGTTATGTTGTTGGAATCATACCATAAATATTGATGGCCTCTTACTCTTAATAGTACATTTCTTAACTAATTATCTTACTCACACACTAAGGAGGGGATCATACATACACTAGGGAAGCCAAGGACGCATCCCAAGGAGGGGGATTTGGAGCCCACAAGTATTGATAAAGCTCCCTTCACAGGTGTCATCTTGGCCATATCTATTTGGTAATGGAGTTATTATTTATTTATGTATAAACTCTTGTTCATCTTATAGTTTTATTTCATGCTTAGCATTTTTTTTTCACGCACAATGCGAGTTTCAGAATGGTAGATGTAGCTTAGAGTTAGGGTTTCTAACTCTAAAATTATTTATTGCCCATGCTTGATTCACAATTGTTAAGTTGGTGTAGTTAGTACACACTTGTCAAAAATTGCACACAACATATCCCTACAAATATTACTCCCTACAAGACTTCTCTCAACATGTTGGTTGTAGAGATTAGCCTTGAATTTTGAAGAATCACTCTTTAGTTAGTGCCACTCTTGATTGATATGGAATAACACATGGCTAATAGTTGTCCATTTTGAATCTCCTCAACATATTGAAATCATACTTAGGTTGTGAAATAAATATAACATCATCCATCTTGAAGACTTGGATGCCTAGAAAGAAATGCAATAGAAAAAAGTCAATCATTTGATGAAATGAATATGTGAGTCTCTTCTTCAAACTCAAAATAAAGTTATCACTACCACTAGTTATGACCAAAACATCGACATACAATTCAATTATCAAAATATCATAATTCACATGTTGTACATAAATAATATCAACTAATTCACAACATTTGAAAGTGAGGTTGAGAAATAACCTATTAATCTTCTCATACCATGCTCATGCAACTTGTTTCAAACCAAACAAATATTTGTTTAGTGGACACACAATATTTCCATCCTTCTCAAAACCTAGATGTTATGCCATATAAATATACCGAGTGAGAGAATCATGTAATAAGGCACTGGTCACATCCATTTAATATACCTCCCATCCAAAACAAGTAGCAAGTGAAAGAATAACTTGAACAAAGTTAATATTTGTGATAGGAGAAAATGTCATAGTGTAGTCAAGGCCTTCCTACTGAGAAAACCCTTTATGTACCAAACAAGCCTTATCTCTCTCAATAATGCCTTCTAGTGTGAATTTAGTCTTGTAGACACATCAACATTTTACCACATTCTTTCCTTGCGATTGGGGGGGCAATTCCCAAGTCTTTATTTTGATCAAAGAATTGTACTCTTCAACCATATAATTCTCCCATTCAGGTTGACCATGTGCATTTGCGTATGTATCAATATCACATGCCTCTAGCACACATGCCATCAAAGCAATGTTGGCATTTTGTTTTTATCCTCTAGTCTTCCTTGAGTCATTTACATTGCTTACATCAACACCAACAACTTCGATTGCCTTTTTCACCCATTGGGGAAGGCCACTTTCCCTTGTAGAAGGATTTGATGCAAAAAATTCACCATGAAAGGCCACAGTATATTAATCATGTAGTCCATTGCTTGTAGTCGACTTTATTGAGGAGGTTTGATTGCAAGTCAGGCTGGTTATATGAGTTGACTGCTCAATTGACATGTTGGTTGACACATTGATTGATACAATATATAGATCAATTGATTCATAATTATTCACAATTTCAAATGGATCACTTCTTAAAATGTTAGAAAAGGAGTTCCATAAGGAAACAACTAAAGTCTTCTCATAAAATAAAAAAACCATTTTGCAAATAACCTCCTGTTTGACTAGATCAAGCAACCTATAGGATTTTGACCTATTAGAGTAGCCCACCATAATACACGCATGAATCTTTCCATCCAGTTTATTCCACTTATCAATTGGAATTTGAGCCCATGCTATACATCCAAACATTATGAGATGTATGGATAGGGGTTTCCTTCCACTTCATTCTCAATAGGAGTCATATCCCACACAACTTTGGTCGAAATCATGTCCATAATATAATTTGAGCAGTGGAAAATGTCTACAGAAAATCAAGTTGGCATCCCTTTGGATTGAAGAAAACACCTTGTCATTGGTTGTAGGTTGGCATGGACTTGACCTATTTTTTGAAGTATCAATGGTAACAACAATGTACTTGTGGCCACCATCAGATGTCAGGTTACATGTCATGAAGTCAATCCACCATTTGTAGAAGAAGTTGATCATGATAACCATGTATAACATAGATGATGGGGCCTGTGATTTGGGCATGAATATCTAACACTTTTCACACCTCTTAGCCACATGGATGCAATTATGAAAGAGGGAAGGATACAAATAAATTGAGAGGATGATTTTCTGAGTGGTAGGTATTCTTGATAAATGGTTTCCACATGCACCACTATGATAGTCATTTAAGACTCTTGCTACTTCTTCATGAGTGATGCATCGATGCGAAAAGATTCTACTCATCATCAATAAAGGATGCCTTTGAGGAGGAGGTATCAAGGGGCTTGGTGCCAAATGTGTCAATAGTCGTCTCATGAAAGATGTTGACCAAATCTATGCATGCATAGAGGTAAGAATGTCACCATACCATGGATCATCTGAAGAGACGTCAAAGAGATGTCATTGGGGAAGTCACCATTCAATGGTGGGTCTGATGTGCCAATTGGGAGATAGGTGATCAACTCCACTCGAACTAACACTTTTTTATTTTTATTTTTGGGGTAACAAATTCTAGATCTAATTCTATGAGGATAATGTTCCAATGTGTAAACTTACCATTAATAAGTAATCATCTTAGAAGATACTGCATAGGGTTAGGATTTACTATAACTTTTTTTCTCTGGAGCAAAATGTAATGCTAAATTTTTTGGATTGAATGGATGATAGCTAAGGCCACTTTTTCTTAATGATTTCAATTGAGTGGGGGTTCAGACTATTTTTTTTCACATTGCGAATGACATGTTTACAACCATCTACCCCCTGTTGGACTAACAATCTAGTGATGACGATGATTGAGGCATATAAGTAAAAGAGAAAATCCTTATTGAAGTACTGGGGGTTAATTAATGGGCATTTGGAAGAGCCTATTCTAATGTATAAGAAAGTTGTTGTGCTTGATCATCCTATTGGAAAGGGATGTCTTGGCACAACAATCTTAAAAATACATGGGAAAAAGTTGCATCATTAGGGATGAAGTGATGTAGACCATTGGCTTTGTCTTGCAGGCTTTATAACCGGTGCAATGGGTGTAGAGGGTGGAATGTCAATGATGGCTTGTACCTTTAAGGGGTCCACCATGATTACTTGTTGGGAGATGATGAGTCTTGATAAGTGATCGATGGTGATGTAGAATACACATTTTAGTGGGTTCAAGTAGATGTTGAAATTATAGCATCGTAAGAAAACAATTCGTAGGATTTCTAGGTGTTGTGATCATTTCTTTGATTGAGCAGTGAGGTCATCGAGGTAAGCAAAGATAATGTGGGACGAATCATGAAATACATAGGAATTGTGCACTGTAATGTGGCTCCAAGATTTTTGAGACCAAAAGGAATAACGTGGTAAGCGAAGGTGCCCCAAGGTGTGGTCAACATAGTTTTGTATTAATCTGAATGGCGGAATTGGATTTGATTGTACCTTGAGAAAATGTCTAGGAGGGAGAGAGATTCATTCCCTATACATGCACTGATTACCACTTTATTACTTAGTTTATCAGGGGGTTGGGAAGTTGTCATCGAGGAAATCTTGGTTCAAATCACGAAAATCAGTGCAAATGTGAATGACACCCTAATTTTTGTTCATGGGGACTAGGTTGGATACCCATGAGGTATATGTTTTCAATCTATGCTTTCAATGATGGGAATATATTTTGAAGGGTGGAGAGGTATTTGTTCCTATCAGAGGTGCATCATCCCATGTGTCGATGTGATGCTTGAATATGGAAGAATCTAATCCAAGCATTTACAAATAAGACTAGGCAAATATGTTGCAAAACTTCTAGAAGGGAAATTTGTATGCAAATACCTCTTCAAGGGAAAAAACAACTCCTAGGATAATGTTTTTGGTAACATTAGGTGTAACAAAAATATTCACTTTGATAGTGAGTGAAATGTTGGCCATATTTCCTTCCTCAAACATGTTAGGTGTTGGTATGGGATGTTTGAACCAATTGACATGATCGAGAGGGATACAATCTTTCGCCTTGACTATGCATTGAATATGGAAGGTAGCAAGGGTGAATACATACTATAGAAGGAAGAAGGATTTATGATGCATTTTATCCCAAGGATAGTCAAAAGGATGCATGACCTCTAAGATGTCCTTGTCTGAATGGAAAATGTGAGTCACAGATCCAGGGGCATCTTGAGATGTTGGGGTTTGTGATTGTGATTTCTAGCACCCATTTATGTTGCATGTGTATCATAAATAATTAACCATGGATAAGCCTACCAACACAAAGATAGTACAAATGGAAAGAGACTCTAGCCATAGGGATTTTGTTGATTCATTTTGAGGGGGTGGGAAAAATGTCTATACTTGAGAGTGATGAAGGGTCACAAGAGGCTATGTCGAGGCCACCTGCATCAACCAACGTATTCTTGATGCAATTCCCTTATTGAACATAACATCTGGAAAATGTGGAGATGTAATAGATGGATGCAAAATATGGGTTATCTTCCATTGGTGGTGATGGTTTTTCTTATTGAGGTTCTTCTAGTGAGTTCACCATAGTAGGAGTGGAACCATGGTGATTCCTGAGTTGGAGGGGGGATCATAGGGTCATAAATGTTGGGAAACATAATGAATTTTAGTTTTGGAAGCATGGGGTAGAGATTCATGGCATGCTCATTGACATTGCATAGGGAACATAGAGGTGGGACCTCAACGCAACCTAGTTTTTGGGTGGTCATGGCTATATTTGGAGTAGTGATCCCTACTTTCCTATTTTATTCTCTCAACTATTTTACCGGTAATCAATTTCCCAAAGTGATGGTAGGCTAGGTTGGCTCTAGAACTACTTGTACACAGGCGTGCAAAGGTGCTATTGGGTTAAAAAGTAAATGGGAGGATGGTGTCGATAAAGGGTTGAGTGGAGGGAGTGAGAGGTACCATAATTTTATTCCCAAGGTGATCCTTGGGAGGTTAAGTTTCACTATCATTGGATGTATTATCACTCCTTAAGGTTGGAAGAAGAAGGGAATTTGGGTAATGGGGTTGGGGGCTTGGTTGACCACCTTGACTAATCGAGATAGGGTCTCAGAGGTGGATGTCGATATTGACGCAGAAGAATTAATAGTTAAGACATCTTCAATTGACGTGATTGTGCAAAGATGAGTTGAATTTCCTTGGGAAACCTGGCATGGTGCACCATGCTATGTCCCAAGTAATGAAGAGTCTTTAAAAATTCCTAAACCAATATTTGTGGAAGATGGGGTTTCTAGGATAGTTGATATGAGGGACAAGACATTGTCTAGATTGGTGGATGCTCAAGACTCATAATGTGTTATCTTGTCAATGGTGATGACTCTCCCATTGTGGGGGAACATCATAGTGCGAAATATTGATGATGCAACTATTTTCATAGAATACACATAATTGCGCCCAAGAAAAATGTTGTAGTCTAATGGAGAACCTACAACTTTGATATCAATCAAGATAGTCTTCCTTGCCAACTCGAAGGGAATTTTTTGGTAAAGACCTTCAGGTTGGGAAGGATGACCATCGTATGCCCTAAGTGTAAAGGTCGATGGCGTGAGTTTAGGGGAGCCTAAATTTTTCTATAATTTGGTGGACATGATACATGTGGATGCACCTTAATTAATGATACATATATGGATGATGATGTTTCTAATCGAGACAAGGATCTCAAATGTAAATAATGATGGGAGTCATGGTTTGAAATTATCTATATCAAAGTTCATTAAGCGTGAATATGATGGGTCAACAACGCTCAATGCAGATAGGAAAGCATTCCTTTGAGAATGAAATGTTTGGAGAAATTCAAGCGAGGACATGGATGCTAGTGACTAAGCCAAGTCATTGATGATGTCATAACTTTGAGCAACCCTTGCATGAGGGTTATGAGTAGTGCATCGTAGAGATGCATTTGGTACATGTGGTGAAGGGTCACTACTAGGATACATAATTTGCAAGAGACCACTATTGGATGGTTGGTTTCCTTCCTGGTTTACTAAGGTCAAATCGGGTGGAATCCCATATTGTTGGTTGCAAATTTCAAGGTTAATTTATGCCAAATTCATCAAGATATTTTGGTAGGAAGAATCCCCCGTTTGAGTTGATTTTTTTTGGGGGGGATGTGATCCTTATGTTTGGGAGGAAATGCTTGATTCTTATTGGTTAGCTACAAATATTTTCTAGGGAAAGGGGTTACAAAACATTGTTGGTTGTGGTTGATTGAGAAATGGATATTGGGCGACGTTTTGTCCTTGTGGGGTGTTGGCTCCTTGGTTAGACATTATTTCCTTCATCCATTTGTATTTGGAAATTTGGGGGTAGTGGTGAGTGTAATAACCAAATTCACTAGATAATGTACAAGGGAAGTTGGTTCTCAGACCATTATTCTTCCCTTGTTTTGGTTGATTATTGTTGCCAACATTCTAGTTTTGGTTTTCTGGGTCATTGTTGGGTGCTTTGGGGGCATTTCCCCTAGTCCTTATGATGGGTTTTGTACTTTTTTATTTCCTTATTTTTTCTATTATTTTGTCGATTTGAAGGATTTATCATGTTTAACTGCTAAAATGATTGAGCCTACTACACAATGAATGTTCGACAAAGTTGACATTGACTTGTTTTGAAAATAGTTGTGATGTATTAATCCCTACTAAAGGGATGGGGAATGAGAAATAAGGGTTGGTATACAAAGGGACACTGTATGATTTTAGTGTACTATACAATGTGGACATACCTTCGCTACAATTTTTGGGATTGCATGAAGGGCCATCAATGTGTTGTGATTCATGTGATCCTGAGGGGGTCATGCTAGGTCCTAAGTGCAATGGACGTGGCCCATTATGAAAATTTTTGGGAGCAGTGTAAGACATGTTAAAGTCCCATTCCATATGAACTATTAGTGCCACTTTTAGAGGTGCTAGCTCCAGCATAATGATTGATTTCATAAGGGGTTGTGTATGTATATCAATTTGTAATATGATCCAAAGATCCAAAAACCCTATCTACCCTATGATATGCACTAGGAGTATAAATTTCAAAAGGGAAAGGACAGGGAGCATCCAACATGACTATATATAAATACTTTGGCTGGGCATAGATGAGGTCAAAGAATTATTCCTTGAGAATAGCCTTGTCCTCTATCCGAGGCATGGTAGTGGCCATGTCTTTGGAAATCAAGGACAAGAGGGATTTCAAAAACCAATCCAAGAGAAATTTGTCTTTGACCTCTATTTACATAAGGTACACCATCGATGCCACTCATGGATATGATCCACAATATGGGTAGATGTGGTTTGACGAAAATCTATGAGGATTTTCAATCTCTTGTGTCATGATGCACTAGTAACTAGAAGAAGGTTAATAAAACTTTGGCTAACAATGAAAATATATTATGTGAACCTATTGCCTTGTTGATATACCATTTGGTTGATGGATTAGTGATGGTTGTTTGAAATAACCTAAGTAGTATAGTATCATTAATGATGTTTTCAGATGAAAACCATAGTTAAAAGTTCATGACATGGTTGGTTGGATCTTTGCCTGATCGTCTCTTGAATTTTGGAATATCAAATGGGATTTTGGTTGGCATGGGTGGCCAATTTAGGTCATTAGTTAACTTCATCAAATCAAGGATATTTAGACTAGCCATATATGGTAAGTTAGGAGTACGAGGGGGTGGTGATGGTAGTGGTAGTCTATGTCTCGATATTGGGGATAATTGGTGAGCACATGAACTTGATTGGGTTGAGTTCCCAAAAGAAGATATCATAAATAATGAGCTTATCAAGGATTATCCTAATAATCCTACACCTAGGGGTGAGTGCAAGGGAGTTGTTGATGGTCTATCTAGAGAACATAAAGACTAGGGATTCCTTCAAATACCAAAGGAAGTCCTTTAATCCTATGGGAATGCCTAGGTGAATAATGGTTCTCTATGACTCTAGGTTGTGTCAAATTCTTGTGATTATCAAGTAGAGGGCCAATGAAATAGTTCTAATAAAATAAATGAAGATATAATCAAAGAAAACACACGTAAAAATGAAATATATGTTCCTATTATGCAATAATGTTTGAATATATTTCACTAAATCACAATATGTGTCTTTGATGTAGGGGTTTTTTACACAATGGTTTCAAAAAAATAAAAACACATGTCCTATGACTCTAATGGCCTTCCAGTCAAATGTAACTGGACGTTCCAAAATCTCTCAATAGATGGGTTCTAAATCCATCGAAGATGATACATGAATGTATGAAATAGTATTTTATAGTGAATATCATTAGGGGCATGTACAGATGGAACTTGTGACATTCTCTAATGGTCAATGCTATCTATCTCGGGTGCAAATGCAACACAAAAATGCCACCTAGGTAGAGATCCTAAATTTTGGCCACTAAGTTACATTTTTCAAGTACAAACAAGGGACTCTTAGCCTCCAACTTTCAAAGGTCATAGTTAAACAAGAGTTGAGTGGATCAAGGAGATTGGTAGAAACAACCTGACCTCAACATATGATCTCATAGGGTATCTATTTGTATTATATTTTATACACTTGAAGTAAAGGATTTTTAAAATCCCTAGGAAGACAACTATGTTTTAGATGAAAAATGACTATGGAGAGTTATTTGGATGTTTTGTGACATCAGTGGAGGAATTAAGTTTGTTAGATATTTATGTTGGTTAATTTCAGGGGGCTAGCCTAGCATCATGAATCAATGAATTTACTAATTGTTGTGATGACGAAGGTATTTCATAATTTTCACCCTTTCTAGTTCATCAAGATTGCTTTATGGGCACGTGATGAAGAACATAATCATGATAAAAAAACTCTTTAAGTCCTTCGTGTGTGTGCTTCAAGTAGAGAAACAACAATGTTTGGAATTGATGTGCTTGAAAGTAGATTGCAAAAATCGTTTTAAAGAAATTTGATGAAGACAAAATATGTGAACTATTGGGGTTCTTACTCCATCTAATTAATTTCTAAATGTTGTGAAAATTTGCAAATAATAAACCACAACACATGAAAATGTGTTAACGGAGGTATTTCACTCTCTTACCTTTTTCTAATTTGTCAAGATCACTTGTGAGTGCAAGGCAAAGAACATTCTAGAGGTTGGGCAAGATTTTAGGTCCGTTGTTTGTGTGAATTATGATAGGAATTAAATAAATGAATTTCTAGGCTATGCATCAATGTGCAATGAAAAGTAAATAATCCATCCACATGGAAAGTTTAGAAAATGATGATTTCTCCCCTTAGCTGCTATGTGATTTAATTACTATGCAAAACAAATTCTGAAAAAAACAAGCTATAATTTCTAAGAAATTACTATATGCTATCTAAACTGCAAGGAGGATCTACCTACTCCCCCAAAATTGGATTTAGGCCAAGTTGCATGGAATTGTTATAGGGGAAGTCACACAAGTCTCGCACAATGATAGTTAAACTATCTGTGATAGACATTGGCAATCAACACATAGTTAGACCGCATGATTATCATGGAAGTTGAAGGGTTTTCCATGAAACTTGAGCATAATAGAGAGAAACAGTCACACAAATTGTTGAGATGCCATAAAATGAAATTTCTCAAAATCCAAGAACTAATGGTGATTTCTAAATGAAGTCACAAGTCGGTTAATTATTCAGCTAGTCACCAGAGGTCATAAAACAACTAAAAACAACCTAAGAAGTAAGATATGATGATATAACCCAAAGTGGAGCCACCAATCTGTGTTGGGGATTTTGTTGCATTATTGAGAAAAAAACCCCTTGGTTTAGCTAGGCTATAGGCTAAAAAATGGACAATGGTTAATTGTGGGACAAGCACAAGACTACTATAACAAGTAAGTAACAAAGTGACAAAGTAACAAACATGCAGTTAGATTACAAATTGAACCACAAAAATGAAAGTTCAAACACAAAAATTGGAGTGAAACAACAATACTCATACATTAGTCCAAGGGAAAATCATAAAATGTGTAATACCACCTGATGAGAATGATTGGACGTAAGTGACCTCCAACTCTCTCCTTAGGATGGACCCTTTTCCGTCTTGAAATATATCTCTAACTATGGTGAATGAATAAATATTGGTTTCTTGATAAAAGAACACAAGAGAACATGATAACAATGTGTTAAGCCCTATATATTGAGTTATTACATTATTATTATTATATTAGTCTTGTCCTTATTGGTTGGTTAGGCTCTTTTATGGCCGTATAGACCCTTTAATTGTAATTGTACCCTTTGTCTCCTATATTTACTAAGGAGACCTAGTTTAGAGATCATCTCATCTTTGTTCAACTGTTATATTTTAAAAGGATGTTTCCCCCTTGAAGAGGCTTCTCATTCTAAGGGTGTGGAGATACTTCTTTTTCCATTTTTATGCTATTAGGGTGTTTGGTGTGTTACACCTCAGATTGAATTCAATGTACCCTATATTGTTTTTTCAGATGTGGATTATCATACGAGTATATTATGTGACTTATTGTATCACGATGAGCCAAAAGTGTCGTTGTATTTGCAACCATGTATTGTATTGGACCATTCTTAGATGTTCTATGTATTGGTTGGGGGCCTATGTAGTATCTCCAAATCACATGTGGTTGGTCATGGACCATCATTTTAGTCCCCATTTCAAGATAGGATTCACTTTTATGACTACGATCAACTGCCCCTTGATGTTGATAACTCTTCATCATATCAATAATTTATGATCTGGATTGGTATGCAACCATCATGGGGTGGATCTACTAGGACACATGATCTAGGGAAGATACTAGTCTCTCTTATCCCTTTATATATGATGTAGAAGTGTTTCTCTTTGTAAAGGTTGACACACCTATGTATAACACACTTATTGTATGCCTAAGCATGGATCCTTGTCTTATGTATTCATCACACATTAGCTATCTACTATCAAGGATGATTCTATAGTTGCTCATTCAGTTTCACATTTCTCGAGGTAGTCTCACAACTCTTGAGGTAGTACATGTATCACGAGGCATTGGTTACATCCTTTGAGGCACATTTAGGCTATTATTGCATACATGGACATCCTCTACACATGCAACATAGGATATTCCAGAGCGCCCTCCTTTTTCATCTCTTTTGGAGATGTTCCTTGTATGATTTGAGGGCCGACACATGCGTATGATATTTATGATAGCCATGAGGGTGTTTTTGGTGCTGATTTGACTTGGAGAGGCATATTCCTTGCCTTGTAGAGAATCTTTGCTTGATTTGAGGACTTGGTCATACCTTTGAGGTACCTTTTGAGCATTCCTTGAGCACATTTTGAGGTGGTCGTCCACTTTTGAGGTCCTTCTCCACCTTTTCATGAGGTCGTTCCACTTGGAGGAGCTAGATGTTGGTACCTTTATTACTTGGGAGGATACTTCACCTTGTTTTGAGGCATCCACATTGGTTTTTACTTGGAATGTTGGACTAGAGAAGAAAATTATCCCCCTTCTCTGTGGGATGTCCCCCTCTCATGAGGGTTTTATGTACATGTGGCATCATTTGATTATGTATTGACTTAGTCTCCTTCTTTGCGTGGATGACAAGTATTCTTTCTTAGTCTCCTAGGATAATTTTAGGGAGAAATAATTAATAAAGAATGAGAAGGATGTAGAAGCCTCCTCTATAAATAGAGGCTCTCCTCTCATTCCAAATTGTTGTGAATTATTGGATATCATTTGTGAATACAATTCTACCTCTTTAGGTTTTGGTGTCAATTTTTGGAGATCTCTCTTTCTTGGTTATAGTCTTGGTGCATTAAATATTTGTTATGGTGATTCAAGATTTCTACTAGCTTTCAAGATCAATCCATTTGAAGGGTTACTATACCACTTAGAGAGGAGACATTTTAGGGTTTGTTCCTTCCTTCTTCTCTTGTTAGCTTGGGCAAGTACTTAATCCATTGCTTTGATTTTCCTCTTGGTTCCTTGGTAAGGGTTTTAAGTATTTTGTTCAAGTTATAGTTGATCTTGTTGGTGACGATTTTTTCCTTTGAGAATCCCTTCTTGTAGGGCCTTGATACTCTTAGCTTATCTTGATTAGGTTGGAGATTATTCTACCCTTAGGGTTTTTATTTCTTTCCCTATTCCTTAAGATAGAAGTGAAATTTTTTTAGAGGGGCACGCTTCTTGAACCCATAATCCCTAATTGGATTAAAAAATACACTAGTCTTATATCCAATGACCAACCAAAAAATGCTAAAAATAATTTTTTTTAGCATGAAGTTGAAGCCATTGAGACACAGACTGCGTGAAATCATTGAACATGTCAATTAAAATGAATTCAAGTTGGATCTACCACCATACATGTGGATATATTGGGTGACAAATGTAGATAATCTACATTTGTTTAAGCCATCCATGATGGATAAGAACGAATAAGAGAAAGTCCTTCCCATAGTCAAAGACTTGGCATTGACCGCATTAATAGAATTTAAGGAAGACAAAGGTTAAAAAATGAAGGTTTCTAATACTCGACAAGGGAATACAAAATTATGGTAGATTAGACTCAAAGGAAAATCATTTAGGAGAGTGTAATGGTGTGAGAGAAGCAAGGTCATATAATTGTTTCCTCATCTCTCATTGGCATTGTTTGGGGACCAAAATCCTCCCATTAAGGAGGTGTTTTTCGAAATGGATATATCAACTAAAATAAATGGCTTGGATTGATAAATAAGGAAACCTTGAAAATTGGCAAGGGTAGAAAGCAAGTGTAGCAAAACCCATAAGATCTAATTACAAAGAAAAGAAGTAGACATGGTTCAAATTTGTCTTAATAAAAGGAATTGACCAATCACATAAAGGCATATCAAACTCATTCAAATGCAAAGATTGCATGAGGTAGCATGTAACTAGATTAAATCTTTGTAGACTTGTGAACTTATTGACTAGATTGATTGATAGGCATTAGAAATAGACCAAAAAAAAACAATCGATAGAAAGATAGGTTCTATGTCCCCCCTAGCTTTTGTCAATACCCCACAAGAATGGTTGATTCTCCAAATCTCCCTGGCTAGCCTCAGGGTGGCCCATATGGCCTCTCATTGGAGAATGATTGTCGATGCTGCCAAATTTAACACTCCCTCTCAGCGAGGTAGTCATTCTTAGCCACACCAAGCTTGCCTCTCAACTGCATAGATTGTCTCAGTGGTGTTGATGATTGCATCTATGTGAGACATTCTCCAGATTACAAACCTGTGAGATGTGGATCATTGCAGCTATGTGAGTCTTTCTCTTAGCTTACAATTCTTGGAGAAAGCCCCTAAGAAGGGTACGTGGTTCTTGCCTGAGATAGAGCTAGGAACGTAGAGATGAAATCCTCCATTAAGAGATTTGAGAAGAACTCCAGATGATTATCCAGTGGGAAAGGTGATCTGTTGAGTTAGACGTGCTTGTGGCTGAGCACAAGGTGAATGTGTGAAATCCCAAAGTACTGGGTGCATCGTCATGTGAACATAAATGAAGATGATGTATTAGCCTCCTTTGAGCAGCAGAGTTGATGATAATACTCTAGATGATTCTCCCGTATGAGGCAGTGAGAAAGAAAATCTATAGAGTGGACGTGCTTGTGGACGAGCACATGTGAACGTGTGAAGATATGGTTCTTTTGTGTAATGCAATGAGCCAGAGATATGACATACCTATGGATGTGCCCCTAGTGGATGAGCACTAGTGGGTGTATAAGATCCCTTGCTATATGCTTTTCAAGACTCAAACCTTCCTGTAACCCTAATTGTAATGTAAAGGGTATAGGTCAGCCCCAACTTAATGTGATTAATAATAAATGTAAAAGATAATTAATCTGGTTAATAATAATAATAATAATAATAATAATAATAGTTATACTGTGACTTAGAGAGGTCGGCCCTGTTGCGCTAATATACACTTCTGTTGACATGTCTAGGTTAGTATAAGTAAAGGTAAAATCCCCATTGTGAAAACATATCTTTCATGTAAGTTTGGAAATTTCAGCAAGTACATCTACTTGGGAAAAGGTGCACACCTCTCTTGGGTGCTAGTATTCTAGGTTTTGAGCACCCTCTTGTGTGCTAGGTCTTTCTTGGTGGTGAAGGTCTTTCTCTTGAAGAATATAGCAAAGGATTTGGCTAGGTTTTCTTCCCTTGTTGAGAAAGGTTTCCTAGGATACTTCTTGTGTTCTTGTGCATGATGTTTCTTCTTGTGATCTTGGTTGCTGCAACATTATTGTCTATGGTTAAGTTAAATGTTAAAATGGAATGAAATTCACGCTTAAACTAGATTATTGAAAAATAAACATAGTATCAGAGAATACATCTTGAAGATCCCATTGCACAAACATTTTCCAACCTTTCTCTCACACATCTGCAGAAACCATACGACCCTCCTAAGGTTTCTAGAAAAATCCGTACAACCCTCTTTTCATTGGTGATCCAACTCTTAATACTTGGAAGCTGGGGATATTTTTGGCATAGAAGAGTACTTCCTCCTCCAACGCATCTCCAAAAGCTCTCAAAGTGAAATTCCGAGCATTTGGAAATTTTGTCCCTAAGGTTTCTAGGGTTTCACAATTTTCTGCAGATTTCTATTTTTAGGGTTTCTGCAACTCTTGGAAAGAGCCTTCAAGATTACTTGTGTTCTTCTAACTTTCAAGGCTTATTGTTGGCATTCATAAGCCCAACAAAACCTATGGTTTCTAGCCTAGCCTAGCTGTTAGGTTTTCTAGCCCAGTTAACAAGGGTTTGTGAAGAATCTAAAATATGATGAACAAAGCTAATGATGAATGGAAGGAAGATGACGAAAAGACAAGGAAGCCAATCATCTACACAAACTCTTACATTGAAGGGCCAACTTTAAATTAGAAAGATGACAAAAGGTGACATTGTGACTACCTTCTTCATGAAGATCTCAGAAGACAGAGATCAACCAGGTGCCATTGGAGAAATCATATCAGCACCCTCAGGTAAGCACTTGTATATTTATTATTTGTATCATTGTCATGAGGGTAATTGCAGGAGGAAGGAACCTTTTTACTAAATTCATAGGGATCTCATCGCATTCAGAGGAACAACACACTGAAAGACTCTAGGTTTGATTGTTATAATTGTCATTCCTCTAACCTATATTTCTAAAGTTTGCTACATTACAAGTAGGTGTTGTAGCCATGACAACATTCCTTAAATTGTTTTGATTCTAGAGATGTACTCATTATTCTCCTTTAGGAGATATTCTTTTTTTGGTTCGTTTTGTTTTCTTGTTCCAGATAGGTTAACAAGAAAGGAAGATGTCTATCCATCAGAGGGAGTCACTTGACTTAGAGGGAGTCAAAACTATTTGATAAAGAGGAAGAATAAAACCATCATTGAGGAAATCGATGCAATAATGCATAATCATAATCCTTCTATGATTCTATGGGCAGAAGCATGCATGACACAGTATATGTTTAGAACAAGAGTCTTCACCAGACTTTGAAAAACATAACTCCCGAAGAAGTCTTCACTGGAATAAAGCATGAGATTGAACACTTCAGGTTATTTGGGTGCCCAGTGTATTTTCATGTACCCAAAGAGAAGAAGTCCAAGCTAGATCCTTTAGAAAGAAAGGATACAATGAATCTTCAAAGACATTCCAGATTGACATCCATGGTTAGAGACAAATTGAGGCAAGCAGAGATGTTGCCCTTAAATAAGAGACAGTCCTTCAAAGATCCAAAGAATCTCAGATGGATATTGACAGTAAGACAATACCTTCCTCCTCTTTAGCAGTTCAGAGGGACACAGACATTATTTCAGTTGATCCAATTGCTCCAGTTGATATGTTCAGAGATATTGCAGTAGGGCATAAAATGCCTACCTAGATTCACTCTGCAAGAGGCAAAGAAACATACAAGCCTCTCAAGGTACATCCCGAGAAAGCAAAAGAGATTTTTGAGCTATCCTTTAGTCATGAGCCACTTCATTGATGTTGAGCTTCTTGGTCTTAGAGAAGCAATGGGAGAACATGTATGGAAATATGCCATAACAAAAGAATACCAATATATCTTAAAGAATGATGTATAAGACATTATTCAGAGACCAGAAGGGAAGTCAGTGGTAACTTCCAATTGGATCTATAAGATCAAGCATACAACTGATGGAAGTGTTGAGAAATACAAAAAAAAATATATATCCAAAGGTTTCTCACAAACAAAGGGAGTTGTCTATGATGAGACACTTGATCCAGTGAACCCGATACACTTCCATCCATACTACCATCCATGAGTTGGAAACTATATCAGATAGACAGATTCTTGATGAGTTTGGATTTTAGCAAGAGTGTTGTTGATCCAAACCTATATCATTACAGTGTTGGTGACGAGAGCCTGATCCCGATGACTTATTCAAAAAGCCTTGTTGTTGGATACAAGTAATCCTTGACTTCTGAATTCGAGATGAAGAATATGAGTATGATGCACTACTTCTTGGGACAAGAAGTATGACAAAGGACTGATGAGATTTTCTTGAGTCAAGGAAAATATATTGTGAAGATATTAAAGAAGTTCAATATGAAAGAATGCAAAATCCACCGTGATGGATTTAAAGAAGAATATTGATGATGATTCAGATGAGACTGATCCACACCTGATTGGATCACCAATGTATATGGTTAATACCAGACTTGATTCATGCCATGCAATGAATGTTCTTAGTCATTTCATGAGTCAACCGAGACAAACTCACTAGACAACAACAAAACATGTATTGAGATATATACAAGATATGGCATGAGATATGCCTCCAATGTGAACTTGAGTGTGCAGGATATGCCAATTCAGATTGAGCAGAAAGTATAATGAAGCAGAAAAGCACATCCGATTGATGTTCTATCGTGAAGTTTTCCATGGTTTCCTAATGCAGCAGGAAATAAAACTCTGTGGCCTTGAGTACCACAGAGGCAGAGTATATAACATCGAGTGTGCGAAGTAGTGTGGCTTCACAAGCTTCTGATAGATTTACTTTACCATGAGATGGATCCTATGATGATAACCAAGAGCCGTGAGTAAATATCCTTAAGAACCTAATGTTTCTTGATGGATCGAAACATGATGATATGAAATATCCTTATATTAGAGATATGATGTAGAGAAAAATCGTACACATGCAATACCTTCCTATACATGAGAAGATTGCAGATATCTTCACCAAATTAACTTCGTGAAGAATGGCTCCCTAGTTGAGAGGGAGTGTCGATAACTCCAGCCAAGAAAAAATTCAAAATACATCCGTGTGAGACTTGGCATGATAAAGAATGCCTCCCTAGATGAGAGGGAGTGTCGATGAATGCAGCTATGTGAGACATTCTCTAGCTTACAAACCTTTGAGATGTGGATCATTGCAGCTATGTAAGTCTTTCTCTCAACTTACAAACCTGGGAGAAAGCCCCTAAGAAGGGTACATGGTTCCTGCCTGAGACAGATCTAGGAATGTAGAGATGAACTCCTCCATTCATAGAGTTGAGAAGAACTTTAGATGATTATCCAATGGGAAAGGCGATATGTTGAGTTAGATGTGCCTGTGGCTGAGCACAAGGTGAACGTGTGAAATCCCAAAGTGCTGGGTGCATCGTCAAATGAACAAAAATGAAGATGATGTATTAGCCTCCTCTGAGCAACAAAGTTGAAGAGAAAACTCCAGATGATTCTCCTGTGTGAGGTAGTGGGAAAGAAGATCTGTAGAGTGGATGTGCCTGTGGATGAGCACAGGTGAACGTGTGAAGATATGGTTATTCTGTGTAATGCAGTGAGCCAGAGATATGGCATCCCTATGGATGTGCCCCTAGTGGATGAGCACTAGTGGGTGTATCATATCCCTTGCTATATGTTGTTCAAGAGTCAGACCTGCCTATAACCCTAATTGTAATGTAAAGGGTACAAGTTGGCCCCACCTTAATGTGATTAATAATAAATGTAAAAGATAATTAATCTGGTTAATATTAATTATAATATAATAATAATAATTATTATTATTATTTGACTTAGAGAGGTCGGCCCTATTGAGCCAATAGACACTTCTGTTGACAGGTCTAGGTTAGTATAAGTAAAGGTAAAATCCCCATTGTGAAAACATATCTTTCATGTGAGTTTGTAAATTTTAGCAAGTACATCTACTTGGGAAAAGTTGCGCACCTCTCTTGGGCGCTAGTCTTCTAGGGTTTGAGCACCCTCTTGTGTGCTAGATCTTTCTTGGTGGTGAAGATATTTCTCTTGAAGAATATAGAAAAGGATTTGGTTGGGTTTTCTTCCCTTGTTGAGAAGGGTTTCCTGTGATACTTCTTGTGTTCTTGTGCATGGTGTTTCTTCTTGTGATCTTGGTTTCTACAACATTATTGTCTATGGTTAAGTTAAATGCTAAAATGGAATGAACTTCATGCTTAACCTAGCTTATTGAAAAATCAACAATTGGGTCAAAAGGACAATTCATGAAGCCATATGTGAAGGAAACCTGAGCACAACCTCCATGTCAAATCCACCCAAGGGGGGAAGAAAATTATGGTCGTTCACCTTCTATACTAGTTTCTTTCCATTGACAGACCTTTGGCCTACCTTGAAAGTTATGATAAAAGGATAACCAAGAAGGAAAGAGGGTTTGGTTCAGTTGTTAAAGACACTATTGTTTAGGAGATTATTTGGAAAGAGTTTGGTGTAGTCATAGAGTTTGGAAGTGTTAGGGATTCTATTGTGTTAATCTCACCCATAACCTCGACACAATCAATACTCCACGACTCAGAACCTCGAACATAGAGGCAACAAATATGAAATCAGGCTTTTGGAAATTTCCCAGTATTGCTTTCCCTTAAATCACACAACAAATCTCTACACACAATAACAATATGCGTATAGAGAAAAACAGGAGGAAAAAGAAAAAACATAGGAGCATAAAAGACAATAGGAAATAGCCAGAATAAAATTGATTATATATATTCAATTCATATTGTTTCCTTACAACATACAAATGCTAAATATTTACACACATATAAATAGGCTTGATCATATCTAGAGCCTTCGATAAATTAAATATTTCTCAGACATTTGGAACCTTTGCAAACCAAAAATATCCAACCATATGTTGGAAGATTGGTTGTTGTCATTGATGTCAACCCTAGTCATGGGTTTTGGACTGCAAGATTGATGAAGGTATTTGGACATGAAG
>ML804624.1:236245-250361 GCA_009831015.1 Picea engelmannii | reverse complement strand
AAAAGGGGTTGGGTAGGCTAGGATGTGTTTCTCTCATCATTATTTACCTTTACCTCACTTCATTTACTCAATTATTACAAAATTGACAGTTTTCCCATGTCTTGGGTTAACAATTAAAACTGCTTTTATCTGACTAAAACTCCTATGTGGACAAACATCTAGCAAAACTTGTCCGACTGAGTTGAAACTTGGTCCAAGGGTGTAGGGGGTGTCATTCCATTTCTTTCGAGCAAAAATACCCCTATCAAAAGCCCAAGGACCTAGTTTTTACATTATTTATCAAAAATTAATTAATTAATTAATTAATTAAATTCCCAACCTTGGGAAATTTTAATAAATTAAAAAAAAAAACTATCTAGACTAGACGAAATTCCGCGAAACTTTTTGAGTTGTCTTACATGGTCATTTACATCATTCCTAAACACTAGCTACCATAAGGTAACTTCATTGGAACGCCTTTCACTACTTTGGAGGATTTATTAATAGTGGGAGTGAAAAACTCAAGGGAAATTAATATGGCTGGTTAAGCCAAATTAATAACCCGAGGATAAAAAACACTCAGTGAAAGGAACTCTCCTAATGAAGAAATTCTGAAGTAACTAACCTAACTATGATTGATGTAGACCTATTACATTATTAACCCACGCAACGGTTTGGAAATTCCATTTACAAAAATGTGTGTTGGGAGCAAAAATTGCCATGTTGAACCAAATAGTCTCCAACTTGTTTGCATCTGATGATGCATATCTTCATTGTACGTGGAGTTGACCCCCTAGTTGAATAGGTGGTCAACACTTTCTTTCAAAATTTCAATAGATTTTTGGAATCATCATTTGGAGACTTTGAAATATAATGTTGTCATTAAAATTTAAATAATTTATGTATTTTTTTAGTAAACCAAGTCATTGGAAATCAGATCGGTCTGAGTCAATCCGAGTCTGAGTTGACCCTCAACCGATTCCAAGTCCAAGTCCGAGTCCGAGTCCGAGTATTAAAACATTGGGAATAATCCCTTGGTAGTGCACCTTAGATTGGAGATTTGAAGTATGGTGTCCGGGTCCCTTGTGTATCAAATATGAAGATTAATGGAAGATTGAGGTACTGATCCACTTTGTTGTATGGTTTATTTATTCTCTTCAATTGTTGTTCATTGTTGTTCATGTTGTTGTAGATGCTTCTTCTTGTCATTTTTTTATAAAGGTTTATTAATGAATTCATTCATCTAGGGGTGAAACAATGTCAGAAGGTTCTCCCTCTTGATTTATTTTGTTGTTTTATTTCTGCATTTGTTCTCCTTTCTTCTATCAATTAACTCGTAGATTTGGAAGCACATTTCACCCATAAAACAAAACCTTTATAATTTGATTGATGAGTGGCAACCCTATCCCTTCAAGACTAGTTTTTCTACAACACATTTCCATCAAATACTTAAGGTTCAATTGTATCAAATTATGCCCTTTTTACCTTGAGCACACATCAATCAAGGTTTAGTAATGAATTCATTAATCTAGGAGTAAAGCAATGTGAGAAGGTTCTCCCTCTTGATTTATTTTGTTTTTTTATTTCTGCATTTGTTCTCCCTTCTTTTGTCAATTAACTCGTAGATTTGGACGCACATTTCACCCATAAAACACCACCTTTATAATTTGATTGATGAGTGGCAACCTTATCCCTTCAAGACTAGTTTTTCTACAACACATTTCCATCAAATACTTAAGGTTCAATTGTATCAAATTATGCCCTTTTTACCTTGAGCACACATCCAAGTGATGCATGTATCAAATAAGTTCTTTCATCCAAGAGATTGAATGTGGTAAACTAGCCCTTTCAACCATATAGCCTACTTCAAAATGGCTAATGGTAACATGCTAGTTCTTTCATTCATTCAATGTTTCTTGACTCCATTATCCCTTAGATTGATAGGCACTAGTCTTACATCATCCATTTCCTTTTCCCCCTCATCTCTCATTCCTTTATCGCACAATTTGTACTTGTCCAAGCCCAAGACAAGTAGATCAAATTGTTGTAACTACAAGATAACCCACCATTGTCACCTTAGTAGGAAATCTCCACATTTTAGGGATGGATAAGGTCCAACCCAGGGGAGGCATCCCTGGTAACCTTAAGGGATAAGATAGCAAGGATGTAGCCAAGTTTGAAGGACCCTCTCACTGGATACCTAAGTCAATTGTCTATATTCATGAAATTGAGGCAAAGAGAAGTTGTTTTGGGTACCTTCCTGGAACAAGAACAAATATAGCATGTATATAGCAACTTCCAAGTACCAATATGATAAAATACCTCAATAGACAATAGACAACATAAATATATGATGGCTGAAGTGAAATTGCAGCTAGATGATGGTTTATACCAGCAATTAGTATTTTGTAACAGCCACAAGAAATATAGATCAGAATTGCATGAAAAGATAGATCGAAACCCTAGATCAAGATTTTGCAAGAAATTTCGGCACCCTAGAAACCCTAGGGACAAAAACTCAAAATCCTTGGAATTTTACTTTGAAGGTCTCTACAGATGTGTTGAGGAAGGTCGTACAACTTGGTCCAAGTTTTAGCTTCAACGTCCACTTGTAAAGTGCTGAAAGAGCTGATTAAGTGAGGGTCGTACGGATTTCTGCAGAAACCCTAGAGGTCGTACGAAACTGCAGAAAGAGGACGGTTTAGCTTTTTAGATGCTTATGCAGGGGTTCTTCAAGACCTATGCTCTGATACCATGTTGAAATTTTCAATAGACAAGGTTAAGCATGAAGTTCATTCCATTTTTATCCTTTTACTTAAACCATAACCAATTATTTTGCAGTGACCAAGATCACAAGAAGAAACACCATGCACAAGAACACAAGAGGTATCCTGGGAAACCCTTCTCAACAAGGGAAGAAAACCCAGCCAAATCCTTTGTTATATTCTTCAAGAGAAATACCTTTACCACCAAGAAAACCTAGCACAGATGAGGGTGCTTGCAAACCCTAGAAGACTAGCGCCCAAGAGAGGTGCGCACTTTTCCCAAGAAGATGTACTTGCTGAAATTTCCAAACTCACACAAAAGATATGATTCCTCAATGGGGAATTTACCTTTACTTATATTAGACTATGACCTGTCAAAAGAAGTGTCTAGACTCTATTGGCACAACAGGACCGACCTCTCTATCTTATAATATAATCAATATTAACCAGATTAATTATCTTTTACTTTAATTATCAATTACATTAAGGTGTGGCCAACTTGTACCCTTTACATTACAATTAGGGTTACAGGTAGGTCCGACTCTTGAACAATATAGCAAGGGATCTCTTACACCCACTAGTGCTCAGCCACTAGGGGCACATCCATAGGGATGTCCATATCTCTATCTCACTGCATTACACAAGAGAACCACTCTCACTATTGCTCAACCACTAGGATCACGTTCACCTGTGCTCGTCCACAGGCACGTCTACTCAACAGATCTTCTTTCCCATTGCATTACACAAGAGAGTCAGTTGGAGTTCATCATCTCAACTCTCTGCTCAGAGGAGGCTAATACATCATCTTTATTTCTGTCTCATGACGATGCACCCAACTCTATAGGAATTCACACGTTCACCTTGTGCTCAGCCACAGGCACGTCCAACTCTGCAAATCTCCTTTCTCACTGCGTTACACAGGAGAATCATCTGGAGTTCTTCTCAACTCTCTGTAAGGAGGATGCCATCTCTACGTTCCATCTCTGTCTCATATAGGAACCACATGCCCATCTCAAGGGCTCTCTCTCAGGTCGACTCAATCAGTCTGTGTCCTGGAGAATGTCTCACGCAGTTGTAATCATCAACATAGACGACATACGCTCTACCTTGGCCATCATGCTTTTCCAAGTTGAAGACAATAAGGGGCACTAAAAAGGAAATGCATAGCCCACATACGATCTACCTTGGTTGGCATGATTGATTATTTAGTTATTTATTTTATGGGTCCTTCATATTTTCAAGAAGCATTTCATTGTTCTCGAGATCCCAGGGCGAGCATCTTGAAGGTTTATGATTGGCTTTTATCTTTTTCCAGCTACATTCCCCTCTAAGGGGCTATCGCACCTCCTGGGAAAGGCCACCACTACACCTCCATTCGCCATCGAGGAGTCTAGGCCTTCAGACCCTTCTTCCCATGAAATGTGGTACAATCCCTTCTTGGTTTAGTGCACCCGAAAACCTAAAAACCCAAAAGATGAGCAATTCGCAACAAGCCCAAGGTATATTCACATATTTGCAATTTTAAGAGAGCAACCATTTAGATAAACATTTTGTTTCTGATGAAATACATATCCGAGGGAAACCCACCAAGTACTTCCCCTCGTTCAAAGGATAGTACCCAAGGTAAACCAGCCAAGTACTTCCCCTCGTTCAGAGGATAGTTATGGTTTTGGCAAACTAACCCGATGGGGACATCAAGTGAGGCCCACAATATCCATATATACAGCCAGCCCAGGAACTTCACACCATGACCTCCTGCTTGTAATTCACAACACTTAACCACTCAAGCTGACCCATTGAGCTTCCACTTAAATAAACATATTACAAAAAGGTCACATTTTAATAGGGTCATCTACTGTATTATCTATTCACAACTACTTGTTACCATTTCAATAATACATCTAGAGTATATCAACACATCCAGTAGAAATTTCTCGTTCCATAACAATATACAATAATTTATATAGCAACCAGCTCTTAAGTTTTAACTATTCTATAGCCTACAAGTGGATTTAATTTCTATAGAAGCCGCTGCTTATGATTTCTTTACAGATTTCCTTGATCGTCAATTCCATGGGCATAAACAAATCAATTAACCTTCAGCTGACCTACATACTTCAGTAAGATTTTATCATCTTCTACCACAAATGCGTAAATTCCTTCTGTATTATTGCAATAACCAAAGGTTTTCATTCAGTTTGACCAGAAAACAACACTTGAATCTGCACAGTTCTTGGATAAAAGCAAATTATCATTCCTTCAGTCTTGGAAGTACCTGAAATTATTTCTATAAATATGCAAGCATATTTCTCCTAAATGAATTTCAAAGCAATTTCAACATAACGTTCAAAGTCACAAATGTACAACAAGACCAGAGATCAAAGCTTACCATAGAGAATATAAACCTGTAGCTTCCAGCCTTCTCAAACATTTCATTTAGCCTGGATCCTTCCATACGAAAACTATACAAACCATGAATTCCATTACGAGAACAAGCCTTTGTCTGCATGCTGAATTTCACATCACCGGTGGGTGAAGTGTCTTGAGCAGTGTCATCTTGAGGGATGACATGAATATCCATCTTCATTTCCATGTTATCCTTGACAACTGATTTCTGATCCAAGTCATCTGAGCTCTTGTTCATATTATCTGCTTTAAAAGCATGTGGCCTTACAACTGCAATAATCTCCTTTGGCAAGACAAATCCTGCTTGAACGGTTTCTCCTTTGGGAAATCCCTGATCATACAAGACACAGGTACCAGTAATATAATTAATACTTGAAAAGCTCAGATACATTTGCATGCAATAATATAATCGCTGAGAAACTATATGCATATTTTATCCACTGCATAACCTTGTGACTATGTAGGTGTTGGAAGCTGTCAAGTAAAGTATAACCAAATATGATTTAAATGAACAATAATAGCCGAGAAAAATACCAAGTTTCAGTAGTTCAGATACAATGGAAGAAAAAGAAAGGGTTTAGAAATTTGACGAACACTCGTATAGAAGCATGGAACAGAAAAGGGTATCTTATTTCTATTATTTAGAAGCAGACAAACTGACCTTATCTACATCAAATCTAAGGACCTGATCTGTACGCAATACATCAATAAATGCAGGAGCCTTTAAACGTTTCCTCTCAGCTTGTCTCTTCCATGTATCCTCATCCAGAGCCTGACACTATTTCCATTGAAAATAATACCAATTATGGTAAATACAACAATCAATTCCAGTCCAATGCATGCAATTCAATAAAAAATGCTCCATCCTTTATGGCCGAAGTCAATAGAGTATTATAAGATGGATTACTGAAATTAACACAGAAGCCTGTAGAATGCACAACTAAGAAAATAAGTATCGACCTTTCCAGACGATATCAAATCCAGGGGAAGAGATCTGGAACTCCCAAGTTCGAAGCTTGCATTTCCATCGACATCGTTGAATAACAATTTGCTGCCCTCCACTTCAGGACATTCCATTGGCCTGTACATTAAAAAATGTTAATACATCATAAAGCCCATGCTTAATTTGCTGCACTATATAGCAGAGTGAGACAAAACAAGGGATCAAAATGATAGGAACCTGCAGACCATGCGAGCTTCACCTGTAATGCCACAATAAAAGCTCTATATGTTTCAGATAATAAGAAGAGAATGGTTTTCAATTAAACCTGTATTCTAAGTATATTAGCCACCTCTGAAAGCATAACACATTTAGATACCATCTACAAATCTTCAATAAAATAGAATCCCATCTAAGATGTTCTTCATACCTGGATCACCATCAAATCCCTCACACAAGATATACTCCAAAGTTGCATATAGGTCTTTTCGTGGATCAGCAGCTCCTTTAAGGATCTTAATCTTTTGAGAAGCCTTCCATAGATACCCTTTCCTTTTTATCTGGGTAAGAACTCGTATCACTTGAACAGTAAAAGCAACTAAAATCAGTCAGAGATCCACTGCTCATATATTTCTGGTATTTCTGGAACCATTATCTTAGCATCTAACAAAGTTAAATGAATTCCTCCCAAAACTTTCCATGAATGCTCCTTTCTTATCTTAATAGGAATCCATACCACTGAAAGATGCAGGGGAAACATTTTGGTCAAAATAAGATTCACTCCTTGAACCTCACAATAGTTTTGGCGACAGAAAATTTACAACCATGAGGCTTACAGTTCACACTCAAACATCAAGGAAGCTATGGTTTTTAAATTTAAATAGGCATAGTACGACTCAAATCCGAAGTTCACCTTGAGGATATCTTCCTACATCATAAAGCTCATCGTCATAAAGCATAAAAACAATTCAAGTTTCTCAATAAAAAACAAAGTCTCCAATGGGTAAGGTTTCGCCCTTCCATATCTACTCTTCTTTCATAAGGCTAGCCACTCTGACAACAATGGCGTACTCTAACCTAGAATCCTATCCAAGGACTCAACTCGAATTGAAAATAAATACTTTGCCAATCGAAACTTATGAATGATGTTATGTTGCAGCTACTAACATTTCATCAACGAAATATATTTCAATGGAACAAGATGGTTTTCAAGACTTATATCCTAAGTTTCATATAGTCAGTACCTGCCTACCTATACAGAGAAATAACAATAGAACAACAGGAAACAAGAGCAATCTTAAAAAATAAAGATCTACCCCAAATTCTGGAAAAAGAGAAAACCTATGTAACACATTAAGCAACAGACAATAATCCTCAAAGGTAAATCCTCCTACTAATCATTCCACATTCCTTTCAAAAAACAAGAAATATTTGTACTTTGCCACTGTAAACGTTAGAAGGATGTCATGCCGCATCTGCTAACATCTCTCTTACCATTTATATTTCCTTGGGACCACATGGCTTTTAAGTATTATATCCAAGTTTCTCGCAGTAACAAACCAATTACCTGTGTGTGGAAAAACTAAAATAACATGTGACCAACAGGAAACAAGAGCAATCTACCCCAAATTCTAGAAAAAGAGAAAAAAACTATGGAACACAGCAGACAATTATCCATTAAGGTAAATTCTCCTACTTATCATACCACATTCCTCTAAATACTATAACTATGTGTCCTCAAGATGAAGGGTAATCATGTTTAACAGCTCGTTGGGAAAAAGGCTAAAGCCAACAAATTAGCGAACATCATTCAAAATCCAACATACTTGTACCAGACGGATGGTAGGCATGTCTGCATAGCAGAAGTACAATACTTGGACCCATAACAGACAAAATAAACAGATTTAAATTGATCTTTTGGAAATATAACCCTATATTGTGATTTTAAAAGACATGTAAACAACAATGCTGTAGAACAATCTTTCTTTGTCATCTCAAATAACTGTAGAAAAATGCCTTCTTGGCTATCCTGCAATATTAAAATTTTGACAATATACAACAAAGACCAAGACTACCTATTCTCAATATCAACTAGAACTTACTAAGAAGAATTATGCAATTTGTTATCGTACAGGTTGTAGTTTGGGCAATGCCCAACCCAAACACAAGTGTGTGACACAACTGGGAACAACTATCACTGTCACCTCAATAGATGTCCCCCTCGTTTTAGTGAAGGACAAGTCCAACACAAGGGAGGCTTCTCGGTGACGCTAGGGGGATTGCGATGGAAAGTGAAAAGAGATTGAAGAATGTAGATCACCATGCCCACTCAAGATTTTGAAAAACGGGAAAATAATATGAGATTGACCTTCATGACAAGAATGAACTCAATTGTGCTTAAAATTTGCTCCCCTATATCATTGACTATTGGATATTGGGGTCAGGCCTAGTTTATCTATCCATTACCTTCCAAATCTTGTAACTTGAAGGTATCAATTCATTTTAAAAAGACTTATTTATAATTTAGTCTTGTTTGTTGACCGCATTTTAGCAATCTAGAGACTCACATGGTAGAATATATAAGAGTTAGAAAGAAGTTGAAATATTGCCTTCAGTCCAAGAGGACCTAAATTTATTGCTGTAATATATTTGACATTGTCCTAGTTCAAATGAAAAGTGTTCACTAAAGTTCTCCCGCTTGAAATGAAAAGTGTTCATTGAAATTCTCCTGGTTCAGATGAAAATTGTTCTATCAATCTTTTTAGCATACAGAATTTACAATTACTATGTCTTTAGGATTAGTTGGCAAAAAGCTGTGCTTAACAACAAATAAGTCCAACCATTAATTATTTATATGGAATATTTTATCATGATGCCACCTGTGCAAAAAGGACCAAACTGACTTTTCACATGACCATTTTTTCCTGTCAGGAATATTTTTGTCCTAACAAATTATGTTCCATATTTGAAAACACTACACCGCAATATGATTTTAGGCATTAATACAAACCAAAAAGTTGCACATGTTAAACCTTTATGCAAAACAATCAACCTACCATCACATTTCAATCTACAAGATAAACCATCGGCAATGAACAGATGATGCTTCTTACCCTTGTTGGAAATTCCAAGATCCTTCCCATTGCTAGGATTTAATATCAGTGTAGCCTCCCCATCACCACACTCCACCTCTTCATCAAAGCTTTCATGCATAGCTTTTAACCAGTCTTGGTACTCCTTCTCAAGTTGAACTGGTGTTATCTGTCTGCCTTCTCTTTCTATTTCCATACATATTGCTGCAAATGTGAGCATATCAACTATTAGTGGCATTAACGCTGCACATTTTGCAGCTCAGATGAGAAATCAAAGAATATATCGGACTAGTGAAACACAATGTTTACAAATTAACTAAAAACAAAATAATTGCATAGCCAAGACACTTACCAGGATCACTAATATCAGGTTTGCGTCCTAGGTTCTTCAATACCAGAGTAAACGGATGCTTGTGAGCAAGATCTGTCTGCAAGATAAACAATGTTTGATCGATACACTGTTAATGTCTGGGAAAGATTCTCTTTCTAAACCACAAATTTTGTGAATAAAACATAAGCCCTATCAAAAGGACCCAGCTTCAAAACCAAAAATCAATCTGAAAAGTGATTGAACTGGCAATCTAACATGGCTATGACATACCATAAACAAGAGTAATCTAGATTAACAAAATCAAGTAAATTGGGATATTTTAACTCATCTGTATTTTATATGGGATTCTCCCACAAGGGGACCAATGGCCCGTTGTGAAAGTTGAGAAGAACTGATATGTCTCTGTCAATTCCTTTTCCTCTTGCATGCATTTTTCAAGAAATGGACGTTAAGTTACTGGAAAAATGAAGAGCTTTCAAGAGAGGAGTTGCACAAATTCATTCCCAAGGATAGATGATGACTGGTGAATAGACATCCTTGATAAAATGGTAACCACTTGAAAGATGATTCACTGAACCACAACATTCTGAAAAGTAATTTTGAGAAAGCATCATACATCAGCTAATTCAACTTGCTTGGTGATAATTTCCATTCTCTTAATTCATGCATCATCTTTTGGAGTTTAGCATAAGACAGCAGATCAATTCACCCATTCATTTTATCCCCTTGATTGCCATCTCCTATTATTACCTGCTCCAATGGGATTTGTTAACCCCCAGCCTAGGGGTAACTAGGGAGATGATGTCTCAAGGCCCGATGGTAGCAGACATGGAGTGCCAAGAGCCATATGGATAGCACATCCCACAGAGCCCCTCGTCACCATCATCATCGGCAGCAGAGAAGCATCCACTACACCGGTTTGGCTACCAAAAGAAAGCGGGTCTTGCTTCATGAGGTAACAAGTCTAGTCTCATGGTAAGTGTCGCTTTAATATTTGAGGCATTTGAGTATGTTGCAAAGAGTCTTTTTTTGAATATGGAACGTTTTCTTGGAAATTATACCTTTTTCCTTGTTAAATTTAAGTGTTGTTATTAGGTTATTTTCAATTTACTAGAGCATTCAATGCATTTCCAAAACAACAACATAAGGAGGATCACTGAAAGAAACACAATCACAAGGTACACAACATTTTATCCTGGGAAACCCTCATGGGGAAGAAAACCCAGCAAAAACTTCCTCAATAATAGATTGCCAATACAATGCCAAGACTGAGACCAAAACACCAAGAATAAACTAGGACTGAGCATGCGCCTCTATTCTCCTTCCTCCTGCAACTGCAATTGCCTTCAAAAGATGCGCACTGGATGAGTGAGTGAATGAATGAAGAAGTGAGGCGTCATCCTCACTTATAAATACTTGTTGAGGAGGCACTAGGGTTATGTCTCTTCACTAAGTAGGGTCGACTTCTTCCAAGTGTGGTTAAAACCACTTTATAAACCCTAGGAGCCGACTTTACAAATACCACCATATAAATATGGTTTGACCAATCAACAAAAAGGGATTTGGTCTTATACAAGTCCCGACATGATCAATCCACAAAAGGGGATTTGATCTATAAGATAATAACTCAAATGTAATTAGAATATTCTTCGAAGTTACAATATTTCAACACTCCCCCTTAACGAGAAGTGTATTCTAATGACATAACCCAATACAACATCATCAGGAGATAGAGAGGGAAGCATCATCATCAGCATCTGGAACACTGACCGGCACATCTATAAATCATCGGAAGTTTTTCTCATCATCAATATCATCATTGTTCACAACATGGAGCTGGAATAGCATCATCATCATCATCATCATCATCATCACCGGCATGAAGCTGAAACATCAACATCAGTTAGCATAAAGCTAGAACAACAATATCACCAACCTGAGGCTGGTACAACAACATCAACGGCATGAGGTTGATACAACATTATCAACAACACAAGGCTGAAACAACAACATCATCAACACGAGGTTGAGACAACATCATCAACAGCACGAGGTTGAAACAACAACATCATCAGCACGAGGCTGAGACAACAACATCATCATCATATGGCAGTAGAATGAGGAAGGTTCAACAACAACATTTTGTGGTACTCTGACAGACCGTCCTTACCAAACCTTCGAGATTTACCCAGGAATCATAAGATTCCCTAGGATATAAAATCCTAACAAGCTACCACGTGGTACTCTGACAGACCGTCCTTACCGGACCTTTGAGATCTACCCAGGAATCATAAGATTCCCTAGGATATAAAATCCTAACGAAGCAACCACTACTGACCACAGCTGGCATATACATGCACAGGTACTCTGATAAACCGTCCTTATTGGACCTTCAGGATCTTCCCAGGGATGATCAATCCCCTAGGATATAAAATCCTAACGGAGCTACCCGTTGTTGGTCAGGATACTATACTATCATCAACATCACTCCCCCTTTCGAGGGAGGTCCTTTCGGACAACACCAAGCTTGTCTCGGAAGTACTCAAATTTCACACGTGATAGAGGCTTAGTCAACACACCTACAACCTGCTCATTTGTGCCAACATATGGGAGCTTTACAGCTCCCCTCTGTACCATATCACGAATGTAGTGATACTGAATCTCTATGTGCTTCGACTTATCATGGAACATTGGGTTCTCCGTCATCTTTATGCAACTCTGGTTATCACATAGAATCATGGTGGCTTCCATCTCCAAATCGAACAGACCTGTCAACAACTTTCGAAGCCATGTGGCTTCACAACTGGCAGAACATGCTGCAATGTATTATGCTTCTGTCGTGCTGAGAGCAATACTAGATTGCTTCCTGCTTTGTCATGATGTCATCGCTGACCCCAAACTTAAGCAACATCTTGAAGTATTCTTTCTATCAGAAGCACTTCCAGCCCAATCTAAATCAGTATAACCATACAGTCTGAAGTCATGATCTCCAGTATAAAAGAGACCATAATCCAATGTACCCTTAAGGTATCTCATCACATGCTTTGCAGCTACAGGGTGAACACGTCTGGGCTCTGCCAGATACTAACTCAAGGTGTTCACAGCAAAGCATATATCTGGCCTGGTATTCGTCAGATACATCAAGGAACCAATAATCTATCTATAGAGTAGCATCAACCAACTCTAACAAAGTATCAACCAGGAGCTTCAAATTTGTTACCATGCGTGTGTTCATGGATTTACATTCTAACATGTCAAATCTCTAGACTCTGCCAAACTTCAAGACCTAAGAAATAATGCATCAGGCCTAGATCCATCTCAAACTCTATTGCAGCGAGCTTCTTCTTACAATCTGTGATGAGCTTTTCTTCTCCTGTTAAGAATAAGTCATCCACATACAGTAGTAATATAACTGGCTCATCATTCATAACCTTGAAGTAAAGGTTAGAATCAACTTTACTCTTGGTAAAGCCTAAGTAATATAATTTTCAAAAAAATTTGTTTTCTTCTTCTTTTATGCGTGTTCCATAACCCCTTGAGGGGAATTGTAATAAAATGAGCTAGCATGAGGTCTTTATTGTGTAAAACACCCATCTCCCTAAGACTTAGTCATATGTGCTTACTCTAGAGTGTTTTTTTTACTTGTTAATTATATCTTGCTTTTTAGCGATCTATAATTTTCTAAGTTTTTTCACTCACTTCCTATGAAGTTGGACTGTGTATTGATGGTTAGGCCTTACTGTGTTTGTCTAAGTCTAGTGTCTAATGTATATTACCATGCTAATCATTTGGCTAGAGTCTTATGGACATGCATTAAGTCCCCCCAGGATTTTTTAATTATTTTAATAAGTCGTAAAAATTCTCATAAAATGGGATTTTTACCTTGTAAATTGATGTAATATTAAATAAGCGGTACTAGGAAGCATTACATGCCTTGGGGGGTATCGTTTTCTAATCCAAAATACCCCTTTTATGCCTATACCCACTTTTTGAGGGAAAATTTCGACTTTTGCTCATCAAAAATCAATTTTACTGGAAAAAAAAAAGGTGAATAAAACACAAATAAATCAGCGTTCCTATTATTAAGGAAACTTGTCGAAAACATGTTTTGGCTTGTCTCGAGTCTAACTCACCCTCACAACTAGTTGTTGGCACTTGAGGTGGGTTAAAGAGAGAGAGAGAGAGATAGTGGGAGTTGAGGATGAGTTGAGTGTTGTTCTTGTTATCCCCGATATCTAGGGATAACTAGGAGATCATGTCTCGAGGCCCACATGGTCCTAGACATGGAGTACGAGAGCAGGAGCGACTTGAGCATGGTCCTGGAGGACCCATCTTCTTCTTCTCAGCCAGATTTGTCCTGCCAGCAGGACCAGCCTCCATCACTACCGGCTTGGGCTTGCATCAGAAAAGGCTCTTGCTCCATGAGGTAATTGGTCCGAGGTATCATGGTATGTGTCATATTGATCATTATAACCTTCTTATGTATGCATTAGATCTCTTTCATTTTGGATGACTGCTTGGATCTTACACTAATCCACTTGACCACTGTTGGGGTGATTGATTGGGTGACTTAGTAAGTTGGTATTCATGGGTTTTGGTTAGC
>ML804624.1:118700-130006 GCA_009831015.1 Picea engelmannii | reverse complement strand
ATTAAATCACTTGAGTTACCCACTTTCCCTAAGTCCAAAAAGTCACCTTTTAATTTTTCTCTCACAAATTAAATGACTAGGGTCCACATTAAGCACTTTCTCACCCCTTAGGCGCCTAGGTGATGAGAAACACTTGCCTAGGTACCTTTTAATTATTTTAACAAGGAAAGTGGCTTAAGATTCTCAGAATTTAGATCTAACAATTGGATATTATTGTACATGTCGAAGGCTTGTCTTACATGATAAATTGCTACAGTTCTGAGTACTTTTTCTTGCTGCTGTTGCAAAACATTAATTGTTATTGTACATTGATTTACAGCTGTAATTTTGCAACAGCCATTGAATTTATTGATTATCTAGTGTCTATAAAGTCATTATTGAGCTATATAACTTGGGGATTGTGCAATATCCCTAGATATGCTAGGCTAGGATATTAATGCTTTACAGTGCAAAATTTAATGTTTCTGGTTATCTACTTCTGTCAAACACTTTGCATTCATATACCCTTGTGCTATAATCTGATACAATATGTGGTATTTTTATTATGATTGTAGATCTAAACACAACAATCAATTGGCTGCTATGGCAGCTGCAATACATCAATGAAAGACACACAATCACAAGCCAAAACCTGGATGATGTCACGGTCACCTCCAGAAAGCCCCCACGAATCTACTAAGTAAGCTGCTACACCTTCTTCCATCATTAAAATGAGGGAAGTCTCTACTTAGGTGAGAGTGGTAGAAACTTCCAATTGTTACACAAGATTGGGATTTTGTGGAGGGCTTTGCACAAGTACAAATCCTCCAATAACATGACTGACAGTCATCACGAGGATATTAGTCCTTTCGACGCATGTATCTTGCTTCTGGGTATAGCCAAGGTCTTTTAAATTAATACAAAGTAACAGTTTCAGGAAAAAAACATAATCCAGTTTCATCTTATATTTCCAGCTTCTACAGTTTGGTAAAAATTGTTAGAAAAGTATTTTTGGATTCACTGCATCTAGACGCAGTGATTCCAGAAAACTTGTCTAGCAGTTTCTTTAGGATTCACTGCATGTACATAATTACTGTACATGCAATGAATCCAAAACTTGTCTAACAGTTTCATCTGTCAATATGAACCAGCAATTGAAGGGAAACCAATGAAAGGAGGATTACACATGTTCTATAGCTAGGCAATTTTCACAAAGCTTATAAGATCTATTGCAGATGAAGATGTTGATTCGACATGATGCAGTAATATAAGAAGAGGATTTGAGGATTCTACATTTAAAATAAAATAAAAAGATGGTTACATATTGCATAATCATGTAGGTCCAACCAGTATTATGCCCCTTGCTTACAATTATGGTGATCTACCTTGGGTGTACTGAGAAAAAAATGCCAGTTTAAAAGAAACGGGTACAATGCTAGCAAAAATAGTATACCCTAGTACAATAACCTTATGAGAGCAAGTCAAGGCTAATACTATCCATGATGGCATATCACTCTTGGTTACACACCCAATGTTATCACATCTACGTAATAACTAAGAAACACTATTAATATAGCATATAAGACAAAAAAGCCAACCTGAATATATGGAAAGTAGATGTCTTTCAGCATACATTTAAGTTGATCTTCATTCCAATAATTTGGCTTTAACTTGGATATATGCACCTGTCATCATTCCAAGATAGTATATTATTCGGCAAAAATCTATAGATTGAAGACCTATGCATAAACACCTACATATCGTTGCATTTGTTATGATATTAGTAATTGCCATATGTTACACATTATCCTTCAATATCATCCAGAATATTTATATATTATCCTTTCTAGATTAATATGCCAATCATTAGCAATTATGACCTAAATTTGAACTTCTAAAAGCCATCACCTTGAATCGGAATTCTACTGTAATAGTTACACATCATACTTCAAACACAAATAGTGGTTTACACTCATCTTATGCCAAGGACCAACTTTTCAAAGGTTCTACAACTTATTGCCAATCACAATCCTAAATGTGTCAAAAGGGATTTTCAAAAAACTACAAAAAGCATAAACAATTCTAACATGAAGAAAGCTTTTCTACAAACACTACATCTTAACAAGGTTCATCTTGAAGATGTAAATTTTGTACTCAAATCTTCTTCGGAGCTTGACATTCCAACAATGATAGAATCTCACGAGATTCAACTGTTTTGACATGAACATAATAATACCTTGACAGGTTTGATCCATAAATTACAAACAAGAATTGTCAATTGGGTCTAGCTTGGGTGGTTGGGAGGAAGAATTGTTAACCTCTCCACCTGGGTTTAAATCCCACTTGTGACATGAGCACTCTTTGTGAGCCAATTGTTGAATGAGGCTCTTCATGAGCCATGAGGAATATCTTACTATGGCTTATGGACCAGAGAGTGGGGAATTTGGTTACATGTTTAAAAAAAACAGTACAAACAAGAAATATTCCCACATCAAGTCATAAGAATTTCCAAATAAACCACTAAAATTATTTAATTCTGTCATTGAAACAATCAATTCCATTTAGTAATCTCCACTCGTCCAAGTTTTTGGAACATAATAATCTCAATGCAAATGCATCATGAGTGAACACTTTGGCAATGAGTCTCAACTATGTCAAATCCTCATCAACATTTTTAACTAAACTAAAGGCCGAAAGGCAATTTACTTCAAATTTCAAGCTGCTTAGAGCACTACCTAGAATACACTTATTTGTTTCAGATATTTTTCTTATTTAACACCTTCGTTTTTGAACCAAGGATGGTCTTAGTGATTCACCCTCCTAGTCATGTTCCCGTTTGCTTCAAGTGTTTCATAATTTTATAGATCAGTATACAATTTTGGCATCAAGGATATTTTGAAAACAGTTCAGTCATCAATTTTTTTAGTCCAGTACTTTAGAACCTTGGCAATGATATTATGATACATAACCGCTTGGCATATGTGAGAGTTTTTTATGGTGCACCTTGGCAAATTGTGAATGGGTAGAATTTCTTGCAAGTGCAATCATATATAGCAACAAATATCTTACTCTTTTAAGCATTTTGACTTTCTTAGTTTATGATTATACACAAAATAATTTTCAAAATTCTGGACAATCAGATCCAGAACCCAAAACCAGCCTACAACTAAAACACTACAACATGAACTAAGTAGTTGCATAATCAAGACAACAACTGCTTCCACAAAATCTTACACAACAAAGCATGACTCCAAATACATATTCTTTGCACAGAATGAAACACAGAGCCATGAAAACATTAACATACAAACACCTCAGGCTCAAACAACATACCTTTGTAAAACTTCCATGAGGAGACATGGCATTTTCTTCTTGTGAGACATCCCTTATGTCTCCTGCTGTCTGTAAACAAATTGTTGGTGAACAGACAGTAATGTATATTTCAATTGCATTTATCTAGCTGAATTCAAGCCATTTTGATAGAAACAAACTAACCCCCCTCTTTTCTATTTATCTGAGAAACACATGCATGCAAGGTTTTAACTTTTCATCCACTGCTCGTAGAATGAGAGATGAAAAATCCATACCCTCCAGATCCGATCCGCTTTTGATTTCTGTACCAGTGTGTCCTTTTCCAGCTTCAATGTAACAACCTTCTTTGACATTTTTGTCTTTGATGATACCATAACCAGCCTGACAAACAATTGTTTAAGGAGAAAGAAACAATATTGTAACTCCAATCTTGAGTCTAGAGATTATCTTCATAATTTCATAGAGGAATAGCTTGCCAATTATAGCATTTATAAATGTTGCGACATACCTTCCCAGATGCATGGAAGCAGCAAGGCCTCCAAACCCATACATTCCAAAGTATGGCTGCAAGGAAAATATTTTATTAGAGAAAATCTCAAGCCACACAAAAAAAAAACAAGTACAAATAAATTTTTGACACCAAGTATTCTACTTCTAAACCAAAGAGACTAAGAAAACCAAAATACTTCGACCTTTGAACAAATGTCTGAAAGAAAACAACATTTACAGTTTGATCCTAACATATGCTTTTCAGTTAGAAGTCACAATACTCTAATTCAAAATGCATACTAACATTCCTATGTTTGTCAACTCTTGATTGAACTTCTACTTTGAAATGTCCAATAGAGATAAGAATTCCTTACCAAGCAGCCCCACATAAGGTAATTGGCTCATTTTTATACAAGCTAAATGATTGCACATTTCCTTAGCATGCATATCTGTATGAACGTGTAACTTTTGTATGCACCTGTTCAGCTATTAAATACTGAGAATATAAAAATATAGCTGCCCAATTGACATGATTTCGTTAAAGGTCAACCAGGACAAGTCAAATTGGTAATCAGAGTGGAAAATAAAATTTAAAAGTTGGTAACAACGTGAAAAATTTAGTCTCTCATATTGTTCCTAAGAACCAATAGACGCCAATAATGAAATTTAGCAATCAAAAACAAAGTATTAGAGACTCAAATTTCATTTCAAGCTAACAAGTGGCAGATAACAAAGAGTTACACAAAGGACAGATTGAAGAATCAAAAGAGCTTAGTTTTCTCAACTATGAATGGATTCTCATCTTTTACTTCATAATTCTTTCAGCTTCTAGTTTGTCTTAATGGAGGATATCTTCCTCATTAACCAAAACTGGAGCTCACAAGGTGATAGAATGTTCCAACAAAGACCAGATACAATTTTTGGTGATATTTCTTGTTCAGGCACTAAATGATATAGTTTATGTTTTAGTGGTCACATCATGTCTTATACTTGGTACTTGGGATCAAAATACCTTAGTTTTCTCAACTTTGAATAGATTCCAACTCTTTTACTTCATAGTTCTTTCAGCTTCTAGTTTTCCTTAATGTGGGACATGTTCCTCATTTAACCAAAACTGGACCTCATAAGGTGAGAGAATGTTCCAACACAGACCGGATACAATTTTTGGTGATATTTCTTGTTCAGCCATTAAATGAGAGTTTATGTTTTGGTGGTCATATTGTGTATTATGCTTGGTACTTTATTCTTTTGTTGGGGGGAAAATACATCCTATATTACAATAAAAAAAATTAAAAGATAACTGATAAAAGAAAAGCCAAAAATGGAAGGGTATAACTATATACAATGGATTCTCATATCCTCTTCCTGAGAAAGAGTAAGTTACAGCACCGAACTCTCTGGCATCCTTACTGAAGACATAGCCTTTGGCCAACAATTGCATACATACCTCTTCTTGCCAATAGTGACAAAAAATGTACTGAATTGACCTCATCGGAGAAGATATAGTTGCATCATAGCTTCCAGATTGTAAATAAAGCTGAAACCCAAAGACAATCCCAAATGCCAAAAAATTGAGATAAAACCAAGGACCCCAAGTCACCAAGAAGAGGTGCACGCCAATGAAGTTGTCCTTGAAGCTGCACAGAATATCAATCCTGCACCAACTGCCGGCATGATCTAGCAAAACTGCACTGACAGATAGATACTTAGTACTTTTGAGTTATGAGTATTTAATGAAGTAAACTGTTTTTACATTTAATCAAGTCACATGTCTTTCTTTTATGGCTGCATTACGCAGTGGTGCTTGTCTACCTTACATCTATCTCTCGCGGAGATATCATCGTGTATTGATAATTACACATTGAATAATATATCAGATATCTCTCTTCTCTCTACAAGTGTTCTGCATATGTGCAAGTTTGATATGGTATCGATGCCAAGCTACAGAGTTAGCATCTGGGAGGTCAAAGCCCACCACTCACGCAGCAATTGAGGATGCGGCATAATGGCAGGAATTTAAGCACACAGGAAGCAGAATTGAAGACATGGAGGAATTGAAGTGTGAAGCCATATATGATAAGGATAGCAAAAGGTAGAGGCATGGATGGAAGGAAAATATTTCCGCCTTTAATTCTACATGTATTCTCAATGGACAAGACAGCATGTACAGCAGGGCACAACAAAAACATGAGACAAATATTACTTCAAATGATATATTCAGAAAGGTTTAATATATCAATTACTTTTCCTGGAGTTTTAAAATCTAGGAAGTCATAGATAAATTAAAAATTGGACATACAGGAGGGCATACAGCAGACAAAGTCAACAGGATCTGACAAAAGGGAGGTGGCTATATGACAAACAAGAGACTAACAGATTAAATCAATCAATGGGCAGACTGATGGCTAATAGAAGAAGGCAACATCGGCTGCAGCAATGATGCAACAGACAGTGTATGTTCTGACAACATGGAGATGATGGTTTAACACAGCAAACAGCAACTGCGGTGAGCAGTCTCATGTGCAGGTTTTTCAAGGACTGTGACTGCTTGCTTCCAGCAGGAGACAACAACTTCTTTAGGGAAGCCCAGTTCCAGCAGTTTGCAGGAAAAGTCCTGTACAGAGCAAATCGCAGTTTTGATGGGTGCATCTACCATCTGACAAATTTTGGTGGTTTGGTCAGAACCACGTGAGGAAGGTGGCAGAGGGCAGTAGCAATTTGGGTAGAGCAGAAAAAGCTCAAGGTTAGGACGAGAAAAAAAATCTCGAAAAAATCTTGTGCAGATTTTGGTAGGCAGCTTGTGTGTGACCTGGCAGCTGGCAGCTGGTTAATAAAGCAGTAGACGTAAATTCCAGGAGTAAGAATAAATGAGAAAAAAAACAAAGAAATTATATTACTGTCCACAAATGACCAAAATAGCTCAATTGAAATAGAAAGTACAAGTAAACCGGTAATGTGGGAGTGTCAAAGGCAACTCTAGGCTAAAAAAGAAATACAATTAAAGATAAAGATAACAAAGGAGTAAACTAAGAAGTAAAGCCTAGAAAAGAAACAAGGCTTTTAAGGCAATCTTCTCAATTGGATATGCCTTTACCTGGCCACAAGCTCATATCATTTATTTCAGTAACTAGAGATGGCATAAAGAAAGGAAACAACACCTTTAAAGGTGTAACCAACTTGAAGAAAAATAGATTCCAGCTCTACGAAGGTTCTCTTTATAGACTCGTTTGTTTTTGGTAACTAGAGATAGCATACAGAAAAGCCAAAGAGATAAGTACTCCTCCTGATCTGATCTTTAAATAGAGTCTGAATTTACAACAGATCTTTGTCTTGTAATGACTCGCATAATGTCGATAGCTAGAGATACCAAAAAGAAAAGACTCGGGAAGAGAGTTCTTTGAATAAACTCTAGTTCTACATAAATAGGCACTGCTATATGCATGAAGATAATTACTACTATGCACCAGAAGTGGAAGAGAAAGTTAGCATCATCATCAACCATCGTGAAGTTACCAAGGCAGATCATGTCCTCTATCGAATGGCCCAGATCAAGTAGACCTAGCTCAATAATCTAAGGAGAAGTTGGTTGCTATCTGTTGGAGCTCTCCTAACATCCAAAGCCGATGAGAAACACCTAGAGATGGACATCTAACTGCTCAATCTAGACTAGGGAACAAGCCCACACCTTTGTCAAGTGCTGGGAAAGGTATGTCTCACTGATCTAACATCAGATAAGTGAATTTCAACATAACAAGAGAGAGGGCATTGTCTCACCAACCTACATCTCTCTATGTCCATGGCTAGAGTAAAAATAAATAATTTTCAAGTGGAGAGATGAGAGATGTAGATGATATCTGACAAAATTGGAAAGGATACATTGTCTCGCCAATCTACTACTCCCTATGTCCATCGCTAAAATAAGGAATAATTATTTTTCAGTCGCCATATAAGTTCGAGAGAAGCGCAACAATGCGGGTATACACAATTCGAATGTGAAGAGAAATGTCGGAGGATATGTTGGAAAGTCATTATTAAATTATTAGTGAGAGCCTAGCATGTTGAATGGAGAAGAGAGGATGGGAGGTAAGGTTTTAAGATTTTTCCTTTTGGTCTACCCAGGCTGATGCTGTTTTATTGAAAATATAAAAAATAAGATTCAATGCTTGGCAGCAGAGAATTTACAATGGCAAAGACTTCATAAAATTGTGCTTGATTCCTTGCAAAGTTTAATGGGCATAACCCTATAGTGTGGAAGCAGCATATAACAGCAATTTTTTAGTATAGGCAATTGTTGGGAGTAGTGAAGGCAAAGTGGTTATGTATCCCGTAACACCTCAAATTCACTTCAATGTACCCTTCGTTTTTCCCACCAGATGTGGACCATCATATGAGCAGATGGGGCCTATGTAGTATCTCCAGACCCCTTGTGGTCGGTCATGGCCTATCCTTTTAGTCCCCATTTCAAGATAGGCATTACTCTTATAGCTCCAGCCGACTGCCCCCTAATGTTTGTAACTCTTCACCATGTTGATCATTTATAATCTGGGTAGGTATGTGACCATCTTGGGGTGGATCTGTTATCCCCAACTCCTAGGGATAACTAAGGAGATGGCATCTCAAGGTCCTCAGGTTGCAGACATGGAGTACCGAGAGACAACTTGACCAGCAGTGTCCGCTTGCACAGATGGAGACCCGCTCCACCACCACAAATTCCAGGTTCATCATGAGGGTATCCACCACACCAGCTGGCTTCCAGAAGACATTGGGTCTTGCTCCATGAGGTACAAGCCAGGTACTATGGTGAGTGTCATTTCAATACTTCGGACATTTGAGTTTGTTGCATCTATTACTACTTTTGATTATGTAATGTTTGCTTGGACATTATGCCCTTTGCCCTGTTTCACTTTGGTGGTTGACTTTGTCCCCTAGTAAGTGGGTCACCCTTAGGGATAGGTGTGCTTCTGGGAGGTCCACTTGACAAGTCATCTTTGCCATTCCCAATCATACTTGTCACTTTCCACACTTCATCCCCTCATCTCCTTACCTTTTCGGATTTTCAGGTGTACTGAACCAAAAAGCGGTTGTCCCTCATTTCATGGGAAGAAGGGGCTTGTTATCGCACAATTTGTACTTTCCCAAAGCCCAAGACAAGTGGATCCAAGATTGGCATAACAGAGGTGACCTATCACTGTCACCTTAATAGGAAACCCCTTTCTATTTAGGAATATATCAAGATTACCCTAGGGGACACATCCCCGGTGACCTAAAGGGTTGATAACTAAGGCAAGGGTGCAAGAAAATCCCCCTCACTGGTCACTCAGTTCAAAAGGTTCTTATAGCCTTTAAGGGATGAAGCAAATGGTAAAATGGAGTGTACCTACCCATAACAAGACAACAAGAAAAAATAGCAGCTTGCAAGTACAAAAATATGATGTTAGTGCTTCTTAAGACCATGAACCTTCAAAAAATGGGCTAGCTGATGTAAAGTTGCAGCAATGTAACAGTTTATAACAGCAATGAGTATTTTATAACAGCCACAAGAATTGTGCCTTGGAATTGCTTGAAAAAAAACAAAAAAAAGTAACTTTGACTAGGCAAATTGATAATAAATTGTCACAAGCAAATTTGGCAATGTTTAACTAGCATTTAATATCACTTTTGCAAAGAATTTGTTGCAGTTACATGGCTGTAGCAATCTTTTGTAACAGCAGCAAATTCTAGTGCTCAAAATTGCAAGAAAACACCATGCAAATTCAAGATTTATCTAGTAGATTGATTGGTAATTGTCACAAGTGATTTCCGAATGAGATAAGTGTGAGTTATGTAGGTGAATGCAGCAATTTAGCTTGAATTAGTATGGCTGTAGCAATCATTTGCTACAGCAGCAAGTTAGCTAAGGAGTTAGTCTAGTTTAGGGTTAGCAAATGTTAGTAAAAGCTTCAAGGATAAATGTTTGAGTGTTTGTTTGATCAATCATACACTATAATAGGTAGACTAGTGCCTTTTATGGTTTATGGAATCAACAATAGCAACGGCAAAACTTGGAGCAAAGTGGCAATGATAATACTTTGTCAAAGGAGAAGAGATGGATGGAGGAGGTGTTGGCAACCCAAGGCCTCAAGCATCCAAATCCTAGAAAGAAATTTGCTAGAGAGTAAGGGATCTTAGGCCCTAGCAAATCTTCCTTCCTTAGACTATTAGGATAATGTATTTAGAGCAACAATGACTAGATAATGGTTTCTAAAGTGCTAGTATTTAGGGCTCTAGAAGTTTATCTAAGTCAAAATCACCTTAGCAAAGACTAGCAAATGAAGAGCAAAGAAGTAGCAATTTAAGTTCTTTACTCCTAGGGTTTGTCAAGCAAGCAATATCACAATCTTTAACATGGATAAGCAAATATACCATAAACATTCAAATGAAATGAAGAATGGCAGATTTACTTACTTCACCAAGAATAATCAAGCAATAAAACCTTAGATTGCCATGTAACTTCACCAAAAATGATCCAAGTTGCAAATTTTAGCCTCCAAGACAAGTGTGCCTCCTTATTTCAGCCAATAACTCCCAAAAAGGGCACAAATTTCAGACCACACTTAGTGTGTGATGAGTGATGATGAAAAATGAGAGTAATTTCTCTCTATTTATAGAGTATCAATGACCTTTAATTATTTTTAGGTCATAAAAAGGCCAACCTCGCCAAATTACATTTAAAATCCAGTTTTTACATAAATGAAAGTAATTAAACCCTAAAATCATCTCCAAAGGTGACATCATGCCCTTCTAGGGTGACGTTGAGCTCTTAGGGTGAAATGTTGGGCCCCATATGCAGAACATTTGGCCTCCAAAGGGCCCTGGATGATGCCACACATGCTAACCAGCACACAACTGCCCTCACAAATGCAAACCCTAGCTTTGGATGACGTCCAGGGTCATAATTGTTAGAATTTTAGGGAAAAAAGAAAGCAGTAATATCTTTTTCAATTTGATCACTGTTATCGCACGGTTTGTAGGGGAGGTCCAAAAGCTTGAGTCAGGGCTTGAAACCGGCGTAACAGGAGCTTCCCCACCCACTGTCACCTCGATGGGGGGCTCTTTCTATTTAGGAGGGCTAGTCCAAGGGAGACGTCCCTAAGGCAATCTGGGTTTAGAGAAGGGCTAAAGGATAAAAGACCAAGACTAAGGTTCCCTTTCACAGATTGCAGCCAAGTATGGGATAATCAAGAAGAAGTCTTCCACTGTCGATGCACCTGTTTGCGAGACAAAACAAAGAAAAACTAGAATATGCTTTGCAGTGGATTAGTACTTCATGAAATCAATGATTATCTCCTAATGTATGTATGAGCAACAAATGGATATAATTATTGACGAAGTCAATGATTATCAAAAACTAAGACAAGATCACTTCTTCAATAAGTATATAAGGAGCATTCAATGTATATAATTAAACCATGTATCATGTCAATCAATGCAATGTCAATTCAGCTCACATACACATAATTGCTGCGTCATATAGATATTGTTGCTAC